>QEOT01008262.1:0-41354 GCA_003123785.1 Pterocarya stenoptera | reverse complement strand
TCTCTCTCTCTCGATTTTTCTCAAATCAAACGCAATAAAAGAGCATTTTTCTTTTTAAAGAATTATGTTTCAAAGCAAGCAGCAATAAACATCATTGGATGGCCGCTCGTAGTAGAGGGTTGAATGGTCCACGAACAGTGCCCAATAAAAAAAATAAAAAATAAAAAACCCGAACCCTCTTTATGGTCTCTGTGTTTTCCTTTTGGAACCTCAGTGGATTTTGGTAGATCAGCTTTGGAGTTCTTGATGATTGGACCTGAGTCAGATGAGAGTTTTTGCTAAGTTTAGGACCCATGCATTTGTGTACATGGGCATGAAATAATAACAATTTCACGACTCTTTCACAAACTCACTTTTAGAAAGGTATAGGATTAAAACATGGGAGCTTAACCCCACGGTGATGATGGCAGCCCAGCCCAAACAAAGCACTACAGAATAGAAGAATAAGCATATATTGAGAGTTCGAACATACGGGCCACGGGGAGATACATATTTGATCCTGACTCGTTCACCTTCTCCATACTTCATGCATGATCTGCCTCCTTTCTAATTCCCCATTCCTTAAATTTTCCTTCTTTTTTTTTTTTTTTTCTCATTCTTCTGTCTTTGGCAATTTGTTAAAAAGAAAAGGTAGAAGCTTGCCCTTACGAGTTTGGCATATCATGAAAGGCGGGCTGGTTAATTAATTAGGTGATTAAGATATTAATTCGATTTATAACGAAATGCATACTTGTTGGGAATTTGGATCTTCCAAATTTACTCCCTAGGATCTACTCTTTGCAGGAATATCAAGAAAAATGAGAAATAATACAACACAATAATTTAAGTTGAAAACTCTCAAAACAGGAGAAAAACCACTAGACCTAGAAAAAAAAATTCATTATGTGAAAATTGTTACAATCACACAAAATTTTCTCCTTACCCCAAAATATACCCACAAAGCTTCTCCACTAGCAAAACTTTAATTCACACCTCTTCCCCTTTTACAAAAAAGACCAACAAAGGAATTTAACTAAAGTCAAAAGTTACTAGTTAAGTTTTTGACTTGTGTACTTAGCCAAGGAAACTAATCCTCCTTTTATAGGCCTTAGGCCTTCCTCCTCTATTCCCTACCAATGTGGGACTAAAGCCAAAAGAGCAAAACTCAACAATCTCCACCTTGCGACTTTGGCTGGTCTTACAACCACGCTCCACCTCAATGAAGATCTTTATAACTTCCGCTATCATGCTCTACCATAAAAGCATACTCACTCAGAATAAACCAATTCTAAGCATTTCACTTCGGTCCATGTCGAAAACAATCTTGCTGAAAATTATGGTGTAACTTTCACGTTTGGCTTTTCTAGAAGTTCATTAGCCATCGACATGACTTTTCACCTCACACCTTACATCAATGCCTGTGTGCAAACTTGTAGTCCCGCTAACATTCACACATCCTTTATCATGGCAACTTTGGGAATTAGCGGCATGCCATGAGGATGTACATGTCCCTTTTCAAAAGACATTGTCTTCCATGGAGAGAGACACAAAGTTAGCTTCATTTCCAGTATCTTCATTTATTGACTTGGAGCCATTTGCCAAACCTACTCCTTATACTAGCCGTTTCACCAGTTGCTAGTATCACCGCTGACTTTAGGGGTTGGTCTATCCTTCAATGCATTGTGTAATCCTGATTGAATCAAAATATCATTGACTTGCACTTGCCACAAGTCAAAATTGATTCTCCTATCAAATTTCCCTATCTCAAATCTGATAGGATTTGAAACCATACTTCCTAACATTGTCTCGATGAATTTTATCATAAAAATGAATAGTACTCACTAAGTACGTTCCCAGAAAAGATTGGAGAGTCACAATGGTCTCACTTAAATTTCAATCTCCTGGACAGAACATCTTTAGACTATACGTATCCACACTGCCACACCAAAACTCCATTGCACCAAAAGGACCTAAGCTTTGATACCCTTTATTGGGAATTTGAACCTCCCAAATTCACCCCCTAGGATCTACTCTTTGCAGGAATATAAAAAAAAAAGAAAAGAAAAGAAAAGAAATAATAACAACACAATAATTTAAGTGGAAAACTCTTAAAACAGGAGAAAAACTACTAGATCCAGATAAGAAAATTTAATATGTGAAAAATTGTTACAATCACACAAAATTTTCTCCTCACCACAAAATACATCCATAAAGCTTCCCTACTAACAAAACTTTAACTCACACATTTTTCCCTTTTACAAAAAGGCCAACAGTAACTAAAGTCAAAAGTTACTAGTTAAGCTTTTGACTGGTGCACGTAGCAAGGAGGCTAATCCTCCTTTTATAGGCCTTAAGCCTTGCTCTTCCTTTATTCCCCATAAATGTGAGACTAAAGCCAAAGAGTAAAACCCAACAATACATACAGTCGTGAAGTACACAAGTACCGTGCAGTTATTTTGAAAAAAGTAAAATCTATTATTAAAAAACTAATTTTTTCATATAAATCTCATATTTATTTATTTATTTCAAAGTGACTGCACGACATTTATACACTCACAACTATACACTACAAAAAAATTGTTTATTTAAGACTAATTATTTTTATTAAAATTACTATTTTCAACTAAAATAAATAAATTTTCATTACAAAAAATAATCACAAATATTCATTTTTCTTAAAGTGGCAACTGTCCTTTCTCATTCAAATTATGTAAAATAGTGTGAGTGTTGTCTAGTAAAACAATAACTGTTGATAAAAATTCTCAAGAAAAAAATGGGACTTATAGCTAGCTAGGGACATGATTTGACCCCAACCATGCACCCACCTAACAATAAAATTACAAAGCAACAAAGCAAGCCGCGTACCTTGCCTATGCTAGGGCTTTAATAGGGCCACATGCATTAACTTTTAATTATACTCTTATCTTAATCTTATTGTTATTATTGTTGCAATATCGATCTCATACAGCTTCTCCATTCTCCTTATAATAAATATTATTATTTATCTTGTTAATTTCCAATATACGTTCTAATATTGACAGGATCGAAAAGCTACACGTACAAGAAATATTACCAATGAGGATCAGACTCTATGCTCCATAAAATTAATTAAGCTGTCTCCACGATTACAAAAGATGGATGTCCTCATTGTCGGATCGATTATCCACCCACTTTTGCTTACCTCGATCCGTATCTCATGTTTTCTAGACACTTCAACTCCTATATATAAATATATATATATATATATATATATATATATAGTTCCTCATGAGTGGATCCCTTCTGTCTAGCAAATATTTTCTCTTTAAACCTTGTCGATCGCATCAAGAAGGAGTCAAATAATTAATGAACACTTGAGATCAACCTTAAAATATATAAGGGGTTTAGGTCTCTTTGAATAATTCATGAGGGTATTGCATGGCCAACAATTTTCGATGATCAAAGCAAAATGGATACACAAACTCATCTCATCCTTTCTCATCATTATAATTTTTTTAAATTCTCATACAAAAATATATTAAACAATTCAATTTTTTCAAATCTCAAAATAAAAATAATACAAAAAATATATTTTAATAATATTTTATTCAACTACTATTCAAAACATCTCATCTCATCTCATATGAACTGTTTATCCAAACCCATCCTAAATCTCTCTCTCTCTCTCTCTCTCTCTCTCTCTCTCTCTCTCTCTCTCTCTCTCTCTCTCTCTCTCTCTCTCTCTCTCTCTCTCTCTCTATATATATATAATATAATGCCTCAAATATCTATATTTTCTTAATTTCTAAATTCCTTCCTTCTTTTGGGTACGGTTAGTTCGTCATGTTTTGTCGACTATTTTCCACCTTAATTAATTTGGTTTGACGTCGTTGCGTGTTGGGCTGGCAATGTTTAATTAAGAAACGCTTTAATGATTTGGATATCACATATAGTTCATGATGATCAGCTGGATTAAGATCTGCATGATGCCCGACATCAATACCTAAAAAGCAATTTAATGGCGTCGACATTGTAAGCAAATATGTTTAAACCAATTAAGCAGGCCGACTGATCTTATCTTCACATGATGTATGTTATACGTGTGTGTGTATATATTTTTCCAGCTAATAAAACTATAATTAAAAGCTAGCTAGCTCTCGATACTTAAACTAAAAAAAACATCTAAACCAAATTTAAACCTTTAAATTTAAAACCCGTGATCAATGATCCTTTATTCATTCAGAAATAAATACCAATTTTTTTAAATCTCTTTTTCGTCTGATCTGTTAATTTCACTCATCATTCATCATGATCATCATCTCTCCCTCTCAATGGCTGAAAGTATCGGTGCAAAAAGAGGCACCGTGGGAGCTAGGGTTTTGGGTGCATGCAGAGTAACTTTGTTGTACGTTTTCTTTTCGGAGATTAGTTCGAAAATAAAAGACTTTTTCTTTTTTTACTCAATTTTTTCAATGAGTAATTACAACAAAAACACCTAATATTTAATAGGTTTACAAGAATTTCCCAAGAACATTATCTAAAAAAACTATCCGGAGGCTGTCCATATTACATGCAATTCATCATGAGTCAGGAAATAGCAGAAAATTAAGCCTAATAAAAAATAATAATGGACTTGGGAATTGGTCAATTTTCACGGTTTAAATGCATACATGAAAGTTTTCCACCTAATAGTCATCGATCATGAATCGATGGAGAAATAAACATGCAACAATATTGAAATTGCACTGTAATTTTACCATATTTGGACAGGATCATCGATCGGCATATACAATTATATATGCATGCATGCAAGATCATCTACAAGCCCCACACTATATATGTACAGCATCACCTGACCTGACACAAGTCAAGATCGATCGAATACCATGCACTTTGGTTTGAATATTTTCTCACTTTTTCTTTTTTCCCCCTTCATCAAAAGCACCATTATATTATATGCATGACATATGATTGGTAGCTAGCTAGTTGAAGATAGATAGATAGATTATTCAAACAACAAGAAAAGATAGTACTGTTATTATTATGAAATCATAGGGTGGAGGGGAGGGTACTGCCTCATGACTTTTGCTTGGTTTCAGCTTTATTGGATGGTGTGTCTGACAAGACAAAAGCAAAGTCCAAAGGCCATGAAATAATTTCTGAGGCAAAACAAAGCGTCCTCTCTCTCTCTCTCTCTGTGAGATGAGTAAAACTGCTGTATCTGCTCCTAACTGTGCCTCTCAGATTCCGTTCTTATTTGCGTCTTTTCCCTGCCTGAGCTCTGAAACTCAAATTGGAATGAAGTGAAGCCCATGCAGCTCTCCCATGCCTGCAGATAATCTTCTTCGTCTTTCTTTTCAATCTTTTAATAGATTTATCTTCTTCTTCTTTTCTTCTAGACTTCGACATTATTATATCATGGCCGGGTTTTCTTGTTTTGGAGTACAAAAAGTAACCCACCAAGAAACTTAAACAAAACAAAAAAGAGATCAATATATCTGTTGTTACTCGATCCTGTCTTTATTATAAGATATTACATTATCATAGTCGAGAGCATTTAATATATAATTTTCCAACCAAATTGCATACGCAATTCTTGGACTCAATCTCTCTAGATTTCCGGCCAGTTCTCTGACATCCACAATATCTTAAGCCAAAACAAATCATGCAAGCCAAACAAATAATACACATAATATTTTTATATGTTTGTTAATTACTTCCATACCAACGATATTAATCACACAATCCTTATCAACATATGGAACAAATAGAAGGAAACATACACATGATGATAATAAAATAGAGTATCTTGCTATACATTTCTAGCAAAAAAGAAAGGACGAAAGATAAGAGCAAAAGACAACTGAAAATTATATATGAAGACGACAACAGAAGAAACAAACCCTGTCACTGAGGACAAGTAGTATTAAATGTGAACTTCAACAGCAACCATAAAGATGAAAACAATTATAAATTTGCCGTTACATACTCTATCGATCGATCGATCCCATCCATCATTTCATACAGATGTGGCTGACGATGATGCTTCAGACTTTTCCTAGTTTGATATGGGGTTTGGACCACTGGGAACCTCGTGAGCTTCAGCTCCAAACTCCCTTTTAGTAGTGGAAGAACTCGGGGAGGAAGTATGCCTGTTTCTGGTCTGCTTCGGGTGCACGTTTGTGGTAGATTTAGCTGATGCTGATGAGGGATATTCCAGGAGAAGCCTGATCTTCACAGGGACCGAGGAGGAGGAGGCCGCCGTCATGGATGGATTCATTGAGTTGGATAAATTAACGAGCAGAAAGAAAATGAAGAGAATTGCAAGGCAGAGAATAAAAGGTTGAGATTTTGCTTGGATTTCAGGGATTGATGATGATGTTTTAGGCACTGCCATGCAATTATTTGGAAAAATTAACCACCCCCCAAGAGCCCACAAGGGTTCAAAATCCATGAACCAGCACCAAGGCTAAGAAGGGAGACAAACTGACAAAGAAAAAATGAAGAGAGAGACAGAGGGAAAGTGAAGGAAAGAGAGAGAGAGAGAGAGAGAGAGAGAGAGAGAGAGAGAGAGAGAGAGAGAGAGAGAGAAAGAGATGAGAAGAAGCTTCAGCAAAAGTGAATGGAAAGGAGGTTTTGAAATTCGATGCACATTTGTCTGAGAACCAAGAATCAATTTAACATGGAAGTAAATATATAATATTGGAAGCTGCGGGAAATGGGTTGGGAAATTTACTAGAAAGACCATATATATATATCAGGGTTAGGGTTATATTTTGAAAAAAAAAATGATTCGAGATTTCTTGTTCTTATTGGTTGCATGCATGTGACCAAACTGTCCTACTAGAACTTTTATTCAAAATACATGTTCTTTTAGGAACCTATTTCAAAATATTTTTTACTATTTTTTCTTTTCTTATTCAAACTGCCATCAATGTGTACACTAATATTGAAAAATATCAAAGTTATATTATTGGAGATTGCGATTAAACATTTTTTTCAAGTCCCCCACTAATTTAGAATTAGCAAAAACATACTTATATGAGTTATATATTCCATGCTGCATTATGCCGTTATCATTATATTTTCAAAATTATTGGATCATAGCTCGTTCATGTTACGAATTTGATGATTATTCACCATATACCAGGGTGCTACTACTCAGTCCCATGAGCTCGTCTTCTCAAACTTACCACTGTACTTCTTTTTTTTTTCAAATATTGTTTAAGCATCTTTAAGTATTTAAAAAAAGACACAAATTCACTAATAGTCATGACTTCCTTAACTATTAAGAAAAAAACTAATTAAAAGATCCAAGCGGTAACTTTGAGGGGGTAAAATCATGGGACCAAGTAGCATTTTCCTATAACATATATATGATTTTGAGTTTCCCCATTTCTTGTGTTGGTGAAACATCAATATGCATGAGTTAAAAATTAAGCCAAATAGTTTAAGAAATCAATACGCAAGCATTAATTAACGATCGATCGAGGACAATACTGTCATCATGCATCTTGTGAAACACTAACGCGCGCCAGCTCCATAAATATAAAAATCATGGGGCCATATATATATCTTGAAAATTATCAAACACGAAAGAATCTTGAAAGGAAAAAAAGGCGATATAGCACCAAATTGAAAGAAAAGGGGACGTGTTGGAATAAGGTGGTTTGTGTACGTGGCCTTTTCTTGCTTGGCCGGTTGCCCAAGACTTTGACTTCATCAGAACCCTAACTTCGGAAAAATAGCTCATCATGATCATCTTGTTCTATAATTAATTTATTTCTTACTCTTCTTTTAATTTCTTCTTTCAGTACTATGTGTGATTAATTTACAGATCATCATTCATTCATGACACGGTAAGAATATTAATTAATATTAAACCAATAATTAATTGATCAGCACTGTTTAGTCATGTCCAAGTTCTACACAAATTCACCATAAATTCTCAAGGATTGAGATTCGACTACAAATTAATGAGAATTATTTCTAGGAAAATTTTCGAGAATTGTAAATGGAAAAATTGTTTGAATGTAAGAATAGTTTCTACTTTATAAGCATCGATCTTTGATAACTTTGGTCGAGGAAATTAAACAGAAGTGCTTGTACTACTCCTCCTCGACTTTCACAAAATGCAAAATAATTCATGCTTTTGAATGCTAGCTGGGAGCATGCGCCAAAATCCATGCATAGGCCAGGTGACTTTGAGCGAAAGAAAGAAAGAAAGAAATTATATATAAATAAATAAATGCAATAATATAAGATATTATAAATGTGTGTGGATATATGTGTGAGGAAAGCAAGTGCATCATGAAGCTTGAAAGGAGATCGTTCAGTACTGGTCGATCTATGGGAATTTTGGTTTTCTTTCGTTCATGCAATTTTGAAAATTTTAAAAAAATAATAACAATAATTAAAAACAGCACACTGAAAGCAAAGCATCGTATTCTAGCTTTTTATTTATTTATTTATCATTCAGAGCGCATGGTCATAGCTGCATGCTGCTGCTCTCTTTGTGAAAAGAGGCCGAACACAAATTTCTATGTCTCCCATGATGGGTGATGCATGGGTCCCCACTGCCTCGGTTTCCATGTTGTTCAAGTCCAAGAGGCTAGAGAGGGATGGCACGTCAAGGCCCTTTTTTGTAAATATACTCCTCATGATTCTTGGATCTTTTACCCCTTTTTTTTTTTTTTTAATTTTAATTTTTTAAATTGTCATGATCCTTAATATCAATAACTTTTTCTTGGGGGGCCAGACTCCTCCCAATACATTCAATTAATGAGTGGCTCATTATCATGCTTTTCACGCCTACCGCCTATCTCTAGTACTATACCATTTGATGCATATATTCATGCATAATAATAATGCAGATCAAGGAAAGGTACCTTTTTTTTACATTATTTTTTAATTATGAGATTAACACTAATTATAATTTGTACTAATTTCCAACAAAACACTAATTGCAACAAAAGAAGCCCATGCATGCATTCGTTGGACATGACTAAAGCCACTTTTTAGACACAATGTGTCACCAAAATTGCTATGATCATGATGATCAGTGATTGGACCCTGCATGTCGATATAAACTTTCCACCCACCTTAGCATATATATTAATTATTCAATTTTTTTAGTTGTAAGACAAGCTAGCAAAGGGCTCGAACTGAACAATAATTTTGCTTGCTTTATTTAGATAAATTAATAAATATTTTTATATAATATGTCGAAAATCCCCCCCCCCCTCTCTCTCTCTCTAAAAAATATTTCATATATAGATGATCTGTTCTCTAACAGTAATGTTTTCTCCAGCTTTCGCGGAATAAGATCATATCTTAATTAATTAATTATCTAAAAAAAAAATCCTTCATCCTTATGATTTCTTTACAATATATTAACACATTTAAATATTTAAAAAAAAATTATAATACTATTAAAAAAATATTTACTTAATCATTAAGTTAAAAAAAAAAAAATCATAGCTGTAAAGACTAACGGTAAATACTATTGATAAGAGTAATATTTTCCTATATTAATTCATGGAGTCAGTCTTAGGTCATGCTTTCATAAACAAAAGGTTGAAACAAATAGAAAATGTATATCAAAATTTACGGATGATCAAATCCATGTGCGAGTAATTATTTGCAAGCTTCCACACAATAATTTGGTGATGAAGTCAAAGGAGTGGACATCAATAATTTATATATATAGTCGCGCGCCTCAATGACAAGACAAGCTCTGTTGTAAGATTATTGAATGATGTCTTTTCTTTGGTTAGGTAAGTAAAAGGGGTAAAAAAACATATACATATGTAGCAGCAGCAGCTATCCCAAGAACACACTACTTAATGTCAAACAAATTGAGCTAATTTCTGACTGCATGCCACTTTTTACGTGGATTAGGTTATCAAAATGATGAGAGAGATAAAATTAATGGTGCCTTGCAGTATGAGGATATCATGGATCGAGGTGGCGGCCTAGAGATCGATAAGGCCTAGAGATCGATAACATGCCGACCAAGAATATATATAGCCAGAAAGCAGCATGCATATGCTCCCCACAACAGGAACGCTTGTTTAAGACGAAATTAAAATGCATAATTTCTAATTTTCTAGCTATTAGGATCATGCTACAGTAATTCTATCGAGAATTTTCACTGTAAATTTTTTTTCCTTTATTGTTTCAAACAATTTTTTAAACCTCTTAAAAACTTAAAAAAAAAAGAATCGAGAGCTTTTGTCGGGATGCATCCCGGTGCATCATTTCCCTTTCTATTATAGTGATATTAATTGTTTACACTTAATTATCCACTAGCTTTTTGCTGATCCCACCTTCAGTTTCTTTCTTTCTTTTTTCCCATTGTGTTTAACGTATTACATATGCATTTTCTTTTGATGATCAGCTATATAAAGTGGGAAAGGAATAATATCAAAGAAAGCAGATTTTGGTGCAAGGAAACATGACCTTGAAAAGCATATAATAATTACTTCCAATCATCGAATTTATATATATAAATATATATATCTATATATGAACACAAGTGCGTGCGGGCAGTCATATATTGTGTAGAAAGTATATGGCTTGGCCAAGTGGCTTATTTCCCATCACCAGTCAAGAATTTGTCGTGATCTAGTACTGATAACTCATGAGAAAGAATATTAATTATCATTTACGTGTTGTAAAACTACTTTGGACCCTTGAATGGGATCGAATCACGTACGTAGATATAAATTTTATTCAAGCTTTTTGTCTAAAGTAGGTTGTACGGACCATAAAATCAAGACTTTGAGAATATTGTTGATCTTTACTTTATGTCATCATGTGTTATTTGCATTATGACTAGCTAGGATATATATCCTGGTCAGGTGCTTGTGACAATTAGAGGCGCGCGACAAGCTGGCTAATTAATTAAGGAGTACCGTTATTATATATTATTAACTTTGAAGAGATAGATAGGTTTTTAATCCTCCATCTATATATATATATATTTATATATGAAGATTATACCAAATTAAAGGCCACAACTGATTATAAATTTCCTGTGCAATAATGTATTGATGTCCACTAAGAGTCTCAAGCATATATATATTTGCAAGCTCTCTAGAATTCATGCTAAGTACTATACTTACAAGGTCGATCCCTTACATCGATATAATTACCTCTCTCTCTCTCTCTCTCTCTCTCTCTCTCTCTCTCTCTCTCTCTCTCTACATTATATATGTTCATAGAAGAAAAGGTATTTATGGCAACATATTAATTTGATCGATCTGGCTTTGCTTGTGACTTTGTTTAGCTGTACCCAACTATAAAATCAGTACTGGCAGGAGGCCAAGTACTCATGAAAAACAGATCATTAGAAATGGGTCATGATGTCTAATATATATGTCTGAATAGATAGCAACCCTACTTCTTCATATATATGTTGGAGTCAGTTCTTAGATGCCGCCATTAATGGGACCAGGCCAATTTATAATAATTAGTTGTTTCAAACCATGCATGCAGCTTGTGCTAGCTGAACATAATTATGAGATTTTGATACACGTACGGCAACTACGATCGATCGATGGGTAATAATTACATATATAATTAGGTGCAAAATGTTATAACCTAGCTCGACAAGCTGGTAATTCCTTCTAATTAATTTATAAGAAGATCGCGCAGCAAATTAAATATATATATATATATAGCTGATCATGATCAGAATCATTGTCCGCCACGATCAACTGATCACTTATATTATCAATCAAGGAAATAAAAAAAAAAAAAAAAAGGGTTGAGAGGAGTCCTTAAAATATATGGAAAGAACTCGTGAGTTCTAGAAGTAGAAATAAAAAGAAGTTAATTATAGGCCGTATAACGTTGTGAGTGTTCCCCTTGAATCCTGTGCCTATTTCTAAAACTGACAACCATTTTATATCCCGAATAAAGAAAATAAAAAGGTTGAGTGAAAAAAAAAAAACCAAGAAAAAAAGACTTGAAATTAGAGGCATCAAAATTAAAAAGCTAGCTAGCGGGCCCGCTATTCTTTGATTGATCGATCAGGTCATGTTCCATTAGCTCAAGTCATCGATCCAAAGGCTAGCTAGCTACTGATCTCTTAGCTCTAGGTTTAATTGTTCCATCATGCAGGAGGAAGCTAGGCTCTAGATCATCTGGATCGATCAATAATATTTCAATACTGCCATCGATCGATCAGTTTCTTAATAATCTATCCCTTATGGTTTTACAAAAAGAAAAAAGGAAAAAAATCCTTTTGGATGTGGTACGTTAAGAATGGATCAAAATTGTAAACACGTACTTGCATATATAAATATATATATTTTAAGAAGATGACGGTATTTTAAGTTTATTGATAACCTTCACTTTTGATAGAAGAAAATTGAGTTACAACGAGACACCTGAGACTATAAATAAACATAAAGGCCCAAACCTAAGAATTAAAAACACAAAAATTATAATTCCACAACACAACATTAAACTAAAATAAAAAATGATACAAACAAAGCAAAAAAGACCACACAACTTACAAAAACAATGTTAGCATTTGCAAAAAAGAAAAGCAAAAACAATACCAAACAAAACAAATAAGTAGAATACATCAATAAAAAATAGCAGTGAAGTGAAGGAATGCCCATCTTATCCAATTTGATAATGCCTCGCAGCATTCTCGGTACTTCTCTAAAGCCTTGCCACTCCATTTGTTGACCCATCGAGCCATACTTTGTAAGCAAATCAGCAGCTTTATTTTCCTCTCTAAAGATATGTCGAATTGAGCAAACTATAGAATCCATAAGAGCAAGAATTTCCTCCCAGAAGTCTTCCAGATACTAAACTCCACATCTTCTTTTCTTCCACCATGACACCATCACTTGAGAATCAAGCTTAATATCCACATAACTAATCTCCATATTATTATAGACTTTAAGACCATGCAGAAGGGCTAATAATTCAGCTCTATTATTCAACCCAACATCTATAGGAGAAGCAAACGCTTGAACCAACTTATCTTGATCATCTATGATAATACCACCCCTGAAGGCCCAGGATTACCAAAACTGTTGCCATTTGTATTTAACTTGAATCAACCTTGACATGGTTTTTTCCAGGCCACCAACTGAGGACTGCAGCTTGACGGAACTAAAGGCGGAATAAACAAAGAATGTAAAACCTGAGTATCATGTCTGGAGCATTTTGAAACCTTATGAATGTCTTGACAGATCTCCTTAATCCGGTTTTGAACAGATTGCCAGACCACCCTGAAGGATTCTAATCTACCCTCCATGTGAGCAACACATATGCGACGCCAAAGACGCCAAGAAAGAAAAGAATGGAGGAGCCCCACAAGAATCCTCACTTGGGTAGAAGAATTAACACGTCTAAACCAAGCTTCCACTGTTTCTTTCCAATTGTCACTGACAAGTAAACCAAAAATAGCACCACAATATCGCCATACCCAATTAGCAAAATTTCCTTGGAACAACACATGGTTTTGATCTTCATAATTTTCTTCATTGCAACAGTCTCACCTAGACATAATCGGGACACCAATTCGATGAAAGCGATCATCAACACTAAAGAGCATTATTTCAAGCCTTCCACAGGGAGATTGAAACCTGAAAAGGAAGCATCTTATGGCACACCCAAGTCTGCCCCTCCATAATAGAACCCTTTATACAAATACAATCCCAAGCTGATTTGGTAGAAAAATAATCACAACCCTGCCTTGTCCAGATCATCACATTAGGCCCCCCTTACAAATAGAGAGAGCATCAATAATATCCTCCACATTATCATGCCCCACCTGAACCAGCAAATCTATGTCCCACGAGTCAGGCATTTTGCACTCAATAACTTTAAGCATAGGATGACCCATGATCGGAAGATCATTAAATAAAGGATCTTGATCTCTCCATTTATCATACAAAAAGTAAAGATTACCTTCCCTAATACGCCACTTCGAATTATCCAGGACCAACGAAATATTTTTAACAATCATCTTTCAAAATCTCGTACCCTTGTTCGTATCAATAAGAGACCAAGGTTTGGAACCCACATATTTACTTTTAAAGAATTGAGCCCAAAGATAAAGACCTTGGAGTAAATTCCAAGTGAACTTTATATGCAAAGCCCTTTGTATATCATCTAGGTTACGTAAACCCAGTCCTCCTTCTTCCATTGGTTTAGACATTTTGTGCCAAGCCACCAATGTTTTCTTCATTTTCGCATTAGCCTCACCCCAGAAAAAAGTACTCATCAATCAGTGTAGCTTTTTGATAACGGATTGAGAAACCTGTAAAACAGCAAAACAAATGCAAATCCATACCAGAGAGCACATGCCAAAGAAAAATAAGGCGACCTCCTGAAGAAAGAAGCTTCATCTTCCAACCACTAATTTTATTCCATACTTTATTAACCATCTCCACCAAATGAATGTGCTTAAGCCTCTCCAAAATAATAGGCACCCCTAAATATTTGAAAGGAAAAAAACCTTCGAAAAACCATTCATTTTCATTAGAGCTCTCTTACGACCCAAAGAAATTTTTTGAGAAACAAAATTACTGTTTTTTCTTTATTAATCCTCTAGCCTAACCACTTCTCATAAGTGTCTAAAACAAATAATAACTCCTGAATAGATCTTGTGTTTCCATTCGTAAAAATTCCACGTCATCAGCATACATGAGATGAGTAGTTTGAATCGTACCTCGGGCTTGAGAAAATTAACTGAATTTATTTTCCACCACATTGTTCTTTAGGAGTCTAGGGAGAACCTCTTGAAGAATAATAAACAGAAAAGGGGAGAGAGGATCCCCATGCCGCACACCACGTCTGCCTTGAAAAAAACCTTTAGAGGTCCCATTCATCATAATTGAATACCAAGGAGGTGAGAAGTAAGCCCAATGTAAGTCACATACTTGAGGGGAAAAACCAAAGCAACAAAGAACCTCCAACAAGAAGTGCCAGTCAACTCAATCATATGCTTTGCCATATTCACTTTAAAGATGATAATACCACCATGAGACTTCTTATTAATAGAATGGACCATTTCCTGTATAAGAGAGATATTCTCCAAAATACTGCGCCTAGGAATAAAGGCACCATGTTCAAGAGAAATAATCTTTGGGAGAAGGGTCATCAATTGATGAACAATAACTTTAGAGCAAATTTTATAAGAGACCGAACAAAGGCTGATGGGACTAAACTTGTCAAAACCAGTAGGCACTTCAACCTTCAGAATTAAGACAATGAATGAGGCTGAATAGAATATCGGCAACTGCTTAGAAAGGAAAAATTCTGAAATTGCTTCCCAGACACCCATCTTCACTATCTCCCAGCAACTCCCGAAGAAACTCGCTCCAAAATCGTCCAGCCCTGGAGAACCATTAGTCACAATAGAGGAAATAGCTGTATAGATTTCTTCCATAATAGGAGTACAACAGATACAAGCATTCTCCTCGCCTGAGATAACGGGAGAGATTAAGTAGAAAAGATCTGGAATGTCTCTCAGAGGATCCGCTTGAAGAAAACCAGAGAAATAATCCACGACACCTTGGTGAATGGCTTCCGGCTAATAAAAAACAACCCCATCCATAGCTCTCATGTTAGAAATTCATTTACGTCTTTTATTGGCTAAGCAAGCATGAAAAAAAGTGGAGTTTCTATCCCCTTCCACTTTCCATTTTACCTTGGCCATTTGTGCCAATCTAGTATCCTCTCTACTCCTCCATGAAGAGAGTTCTGTAGCAGCCAAATGAAGCTCCCTATCAGCATCTTCATCCCAGCCCTGAATTAAGCTACTTTCAAGCCTCTCCACTTTCTCTTCAAGATGATTAATTCTAGCCGTAGTTCATCCAAAGACCCCCTTATTCCAAGCTCGGAGAGCCACTTGAACTTGTTTTAATTTATTAGCAAGCTTCCATAAACCCATACCTTCAACTGGTACCATCCAAGCTTTCTGAACGCAAGCCAAAATATCAGGATGATCAACCCACATCTACTAAAACTGAAATGAAGGAGGCCCATAAGAGAAAATGTTTTTAATTAACTCAATATGCATTGGACAATGATCGGATGTCGATCTCGATAAATATGAACAAACAACATTATCAAATCTTGAAATAAGATAGGCATCCAAAAACACACGATCTAGCTTCGCCCAACTTCTGGCTAATCCACGCTGCCCATTGCACCAAGAGAACCCTCTACCCTCTATTTTCATTTCAAGCAAACTGCCTTGACGAATCCAACTATTGAACTCTTCCATAGCAACCCAAGGCCTAGGTCGACCACCCATTCTTTCCGAGTTAGATCGAATAACATTAAAATATCCTGCAAATAAACAAGGCTCAGCCCCAAGACGAGTCGAGCTTAGGTCATCCCATAACTCCTGCCTTTCTAAACAAGAGCACTTAGCATAAATGAAATAGCATAAGAACTGTTGAGAACCCACACCTATGCAAAGAGAAAAATAAATTGAGAACTGCTACAAACAACTTGAACCTCCACAATATTTTTCCAAAAAACTCAAATGTTCCCTCCAACTTCTTCATTAGAACAACCATTCTCAAATTGCAAACAACACATCAGACTTTAAGCTCTATCAAAACTGTGAAACGGTTCCATTAACCTAACAATAACGAGCTTAAGAGTTCCAATTAACTTCTTCGGACGTCCTTTAGAGGTACCTATATCTCTAATATTCCATGCGAAAATTGAGCCAATCATAGAGATAATTTTATGGTTTGGGTGTAAACCCAAGAAAAGCTCATCACTTTTTCAAATTGTTTCTTGTTGTATTTCTTCTTAGCAACATCACCCTCAGCCTCTGTAAAGTAATCTTTTTCCTGAGGAAAGACTTCTGAAAATAATTCAAGTTCTGGTTCTGAGACCGAAATCCCTTCTGGGAGTAGCTCATCCACATTAGGTAGATCTTCTTCAACTTGCACCACTGTATCCTACTGTAAAAACCATGTAGCCTCACCCACGGTCTCTGTTTTAGCAGCGACCACCCTAGATAAATTATGAACATCATTGATCAAATCATGTGCAACCATAGGAGCCATATATTGGTCCTGCCCAATCGCCATTTCACCATCCTAAGTAATTTTCAATCTAGTAACCACATCCAACTATTTTTCTTGATTGCTCATTGACGGGTACCCTATTTCTAACAGCTTTGCTGAGTTTGTCGCTGCTTCATGACAGGAGGTTCTTCTTCCACCATCTTTTCCTGTTGAACTTCTGGATTTTCTCCCGAGTTAGACCCATTTTTCGAACCCAAAAATTTTCCCTAGTCATTGCCTTAAGAGCTTGACACGTCTGAGAATTATGTCCCTGCACCTTGCACCTTGCACCTACAATAGAACGCTGGAAGTGTTTCATATATGATTTCTTGTTTCCGACTCAATTGCTGTCCAGGAGGCCCAATCTAGAAATAAGGAAGAGGCTCTTTAGAGGCATCCATGACCACATAAAGATGTGCTCCATTAGTTCGAGTGACGCACCAGGTTGGGTTATCATGCCGTATAAAATTCCCAATAGGAACAGTAAGTATACGTAAAATGGATTCATGGTAGTAGTTAAGAGGCAAACATGGTGCTACCATACCGGGACAAAAGTTGGTTCTTATTTTTCACTAAATTCAGTCGTCCACTGGAAGGCCTGATAATGAACGCTCTCGATATCACAAGCTTCACGCGACAGGGCTTTCAGAAAATCCTCCTCAGAGGACGTGTATGAATACATTCCGAGGACGCCTCATTGTAGATACAACCGGTGTTCCTTCTAGCCCCCATCTGCAACGAATGAATGCCCAAATGGCTTCCAAAGAAGGACGTTGTTTAAGGAATTTCAAAAATTGAAAACTTAAATGGTTCCTCTAATCTCTGTATTTCTTCCTTGGAAAACTGGAAGTAGACATCTCCATCAATGGTTTTAGACGCACGGAATGGAACAAAGATCTCAGGGAGAGCTTGAGGCACCGTCGATACGTGGTCCATGAACTGGCGATCTACGTTGGCTGCCATGTAGCCTTACGTGAAAACCCTTATTCGGCAAGAGAGGAGAAAAACCCTAGCAGAGCTCAAACGACAAGAAAATATGCAAAAATACATATGTGCACATATATATATTATATATTATATGGGATTTTTGTTGTTGTATTTATAATGGAGGACGTACATCCACTTGATCAGAATATATCGCACGTATGTACAAACCGCCTCTAACATCTTATTTTATTTCAACTTGAGAATGAACCTTAGTGGTGAATTATTCCGCCCCCCTTAAAAAAGTATTGGCTTCTTATATTAATAATTAATTTATAGAAAAATTAAACTAGATATATATATATATATCAATATGCATGCAATATTGGAGATTAGGTCTATCATGCATCCGTTTGATTAGGTTCGATCAGCCTTTCCTTTTGGTACAAATTTTATCCTAAAAATCTGTAGTACTGAAAGTTGGTGATATTCATCCTAATGGTGAATTAAGTGCATGTGTATAATATGTATGTGCACATACACACACATGATGTATAATGTATATAATCCAAACCAAATGAATACATGAATTCAACCAAAGCAATGATCAAACCAATTTAATTTAATATATATAGTCCACAATCTTGCACAAAAGTTCAAACCTGCTGATCCTAAAGCTTGGAATATTGATATGATGAATTAGCTGTAAAAATTGATATATTATTGGCGGCGCCCTAAGTTTACAGTTAGGTAGCTAGGACGTTGCATCTGGGGGCATCTCATCTAAATTAAAGATCATGCAAATTATTTTGATTTGAACACTAATTTTCTTTTCATGATGATGATCTAGTGAAAGATAAAAATGAAAAAGCTGGAAAATAAGAGAGTGGCCGGGAAAGAAAACAAGAAAGGAAGGAAGAAGAAGAAGAAGAAGAATAAAAAAAGATGAAAAAATGATGACAATTGACACATGAAGTCACATACGTTTTGACAGGATGTATAATTGACATATGAATCCAGATACATCTAGGAAGAATCCATGCGAGAAAGATCTCATTTCCGTCGATTTCCCCCAACTTTTTCCTCAATGGAATCAATTACGTATCAAGGTTCATTATCAACATCAAATCACTACAGTTTCATTTGCCTGACTCGTCTGATGTAGTGTTCCTTTCACCAGGCAATCATGTAGTAAAGATTGGAAAGTCGACAAGACCAGGGCCTGGTCCACATGACTGACATGCATGCATGCATGCACGCACAATAATTATAGAATAAAATTATGTTTTCTAATTCTGCAAACGATATATATTATATATATAAATATATATATCTATCATGAAAAGGTACTGTTGTTGCATTGAAATTTGGTATGGTGAAGATATGATCTTTTTTCTTCCCCCCTCCCCCCCCCCCAAACAACCCCACGGTTCCGATAGCGATGCTTCGTGATCAACCTGTAATCATGCATATCTTTCTCTTAATTTTTCATGTTCTTGCTTTTCCATTTGATCTCTGAGTACTCAATCATTTTAACTTGAGTACTTCTCGATGGAAGATTAACGCCAATTGCGGCCTGCACGTACCGCTGGTCAAATTTGTAGTAGACTTTCACATATATACATGTTTGATCTTTTCCTTTTCTGATCATATAATAATATGATTGCATGTTTGCTTCTAATGCATACAATTAATGTTGTTTGGAGTTTTAGTGCTTTTGGAAACCCATAAAAAGCTCATCATGATGGATAGAAAGCTTACAATTTTCCAACAAAAATCTCAAGCTTTATAATTCCAATATTGCTAGTTACTCATGATGATCATAAGTACCCTAGTAGCTAGTAAAAGCCAAAAAATTGATCTAGTACTCCTAGAGCCTAATTACACTACTATATGTATATAGGTGGAATATTCAAATGTAACCTTAATGAAACCCATTAGACTGATGGGGCTACATGCAAACCCAGCAAAAAAGCATCCCTCAGCTGCGTTGCCTCTTTCCTTAAGCCCTCCATCTTCTAATGTAGGCGATATTCGATTGATTCTAGAATATTCTTTCTCTATTTGACGACTATAGACCAAAGCGAGCCAACTGACAGCCACCCAAAAGAAAGAGAGAACATTAATTTTATTCCATGCGTTATATATGTTGCAGAGGAAAAATATATATATATATATATAGAAGAGGGTACGTACGTGGAGACAGAATTCAATCTGACTGAAAAAATTTATTTATACATACACATGCATATATATATAATATCCCTATAAAGCTAAGAATAATCCATAAGAAAGCTTCTCGAATATAACATTTTACTAGTAATTTAGTAGAGGCTCGGAGCTCAAGTGAAAACTGGGAAAAAGTGTTTTTCGACTTTTGAATGATTATCGATCACCGTGTGTCATTTTTTGATTTGGTTTTTTGTTTTGTTTTTGTTTTTGGATTTTTACGTGTTTGTTTGTGCACGTACAGATAAAGCCCCTAGTGATCAAGGAATGAGCTTGATCATTTGCAGACCCAGTTAAGTGTTCTCAATAATGTAACTAGCTATCTAGCTAGCTAGCTAGGGCCTAGTTAAAAGGCGATTGATCGAAGTGGATAACTAATTCCTTTATAAAAAGTTGTGAACACCATGAATTGATTAGTGTATGATAAGAAGTTTCTTAACAAAAGAGATAATTGTCTAAAGATCGATGCAATTAGTAAGGCACAAGGAATTGGCAGCCCAAATGGTCTTTTACTTTTGTGATCTGCTCATGGTTTAGTGCCATGAATTAAGGACGATTTCTTTATTTCTCTTGTCGATCTAGTCATGATTTAGTGTGCACTGAAATAAAAGATCATGTCTTTGGTAACTAAGAGAAATAAGGAAGATCAATATACAGGAAAATCAGAAGCATTACATGCAATCTTCCTGGAAAATCACTGCATGCATACCATGATCCTATCATTAAAGAATCAAAGAAATTTATCATTTATGTATACTAAAAATGTATTCATGACCCTTGACATGATCTTTGTCCTGCTTACCGGCCTTATACCTACCTGAAGATCGAGTTTGACCTTTCAGACACCGCATCATCATTTGTAGATGCTATATGGAGAATTTAGATAAGATTTCTGAACTGGAGACTGGAGTAAATATATATACTGACCATCAGGAGACCTTGATCGATAACAAGTATCCAATCAGAGGCTGATGCACCATCAGAGTTTACCAAAGACCCGAAGCAACTACACTTTAAGGGAGTGTCCTTGAAACAAGTACTAAAATTCAAATTTGATGAACTATGACTAAGGTCGGCCAGCATTTCCATGCCAAGAGTTGGACATGAGCCTTATAGCTTCCATAGGGATACTTTTTACAGCTGCTGAGATAGAACATGATAAGGGTCATGATCGATGAGACTTTAATGCGCCAATTTAACATATATATAGTGCAAAAAGGCGCAACCTTGCCAGATCATGAATACAAGAGAGACGCCTATCTAGGAGGAAACTTAAAAAGTATATTTCCCGTTTATTTAGGACCCTAGTGACACATGTTCAGCGAGAACAAATGGAACTATTTGCTTTAGCTAGTTAACGTCACCATAGCTTGGCATGGAAAAAGGAGCACGTGAAATGCAATTTTGATCTGTTGTTCCACGGTCATCTCAAAAAATACACAAGTTAAATTAAAAAGCTCACCAAGCTGCATACAGCTTGCATAAAAGATCTCGAAGCCATAAACAAACAGATTTTGCAAATATAAGTACTCGTCATTCTTGTCTTTAAAAGGGAAAAAAATAATAAAACCAATAAACTATCCAGAAGAAAAGTGTTGGGCCAAAGCCACAATCATTGAAGACATATTAATAAGCCCGGAAGCCAATAAGAAAGTAAAGGCACTACAAGAGGACATGGGCATGCTTTTTGCTGCACCCGACAGTCACAGCTAATAGTGTAAAAACTGTGGCAAAAGCCCTTTTTCCATGGTTTCTTCATCACAGGCAAACTGCCAGAAAATGAGCGTACGTGACACTTGCACTATTTTTCACCGCAACAGATTCTTTGCAAAAGAGAGAGCCTATTCTTGTCGATCTCCACATCAAGAAAGCCTTGAAGAAGGAACTAAACTCAGTTAATGCAAACCCTATATTGAATCACAAAAACCCCCCCAATTGCAACCAGAAGTAATCTTTGCATGAACACGTGATAGTCATAACTTTTCATTCCTAATATCTTTCCATCACCAACTGAAACATATCTAGAAATATTCGAAGCAAAACCATCTAGAAATTTAACAGCTGCAATTCATTCACAGAAATGTCTCTTCTGATCAAAACCAACTTGTTGGAGCCAAGCATCATGGAGTACCCGCTAGCTGAAGGTTCTGGATGTAATTCCTTCCTTAATCCAAGCTCCATCATATCCTTACATGCCTTAGTAGTGTCTTTGGTTTTTTTCTTCAATATCCATCAATGTTTCTAAAACATTGTCGCATATGTTCTTTTCAATGTGCATTATATTGAGATTATGTCTTAAAAGCAACATTGACCAATAAGGTAATGGGAAGAATATATTTTGTTTAGTCCAATTCAATTCATCTAGTCTACATTTTCTCTTTCGAGAACCTTTGCCAAATTCTACATTAGCAATGTGCACTAGTTGTTGGAGTACATCATGTCTCATGATCTCTGGAGGCAAGTTATGATCCTTGCTTCCATTGAACGCAATTATTTTCTTTTTCCAAGTGTGTGCGGATGGCAAGAAGCGACGATGGGCTATATAATAGTATTTTCTTCCATGTTTCAACCACATGGAATCTGTATCCTCATTGCATAATGGATAAACCATCTTTTCCTTTGTGCTCAATCTTAAAAAATTGGCATATGCAAAAAAATCATTAATAGTCCATAATAGTGCAGAATCTAAGCGAAAATGTTCAGACTTTGATGCATTTTAGGTATCTACACCGTCCTCCCATGACTCTTTTAATTCATTTACTAAAGGTTGCAAATAAACATCGATGTCGTTTCCTGGTGTTTTGGGGCCAGGAATGAGCAAGGAAAACATTAAGTATGAATCTTTCATGCATATCCAAGGTGGCCAGTTGTATGGCACGAGTATCATTCCATATGCTATAAGGTTCACTCATATTATTGAACGGGTCGAAGCCATCATTGGCTAGCCCTAGTCTGACATTGCGAGCATCTTCTACAAATCAACTGTGGTCTTTATCATATTGTCTCCATATCTTAGAATCAACAGGATATCTTAAAGTACTATGGTCATCAATGTGTTATTCTCTTTGCCATTTATGGATTTTGCTATATTGTTCGACATAAATAGTCTTTGTAACCTCGGCATCTGAGGAAAGTACTATAATACATTTTCGGGAATCTTCCCATTTTTACCTCTCGTTGACACCCACATTGACTCCTTACATTTAGAATTTTTGTCGACATAATCCCAAAATAGTATGCAATCATTTGGACAGGCGTCTATCTTCACATAACTAAAACCCAAACCATGCTCTAAGCGTCAGGCCTCGTGGTATGAGTTAGGCAACTGAATATCTGAAAAAATTGCTTTTAACAATTGTAAAATCATGTTAAAGGACTTGATAGTCCACCCACCAATTGTTTTGATATAAAGTAGTTTGACTAGAAATGAAAGCTTAGAGAAATTTGCACAACTTGGACAAAATGGATGTTTCGCATCCTCTAAAAATAGGTCAAATTTTTTTGATTCCCCTTCACTCACGGTGGGCTCTAAATGGTCCATGAATTATCTGGCCTGAATGTCCTCTATCATCTCATCCATATCATCAACGTAATTCTAACTTTCATTATATATTGTCATCACCGTCAGACAAATTAACAGTCCAGCTTTCACCGTCCCCATAAAATATCCAATGTGTTTAACATAGATTAATACCTATCATGAATAGATGATTTTCAACTTCATTGATTGGTGGGAAAAGGTTATTACTGCATCTCCGACATGGACACCTAGCTAGTTCTTCAAGGTGCATGGGCTTTTGCCATTGTGAGAAGTTTATTAATCTCTTCACCATATACACGTGATGTAAACTTGTTTGGCATGTGTAATTAATTTTTTTTTTTCCATTTGGGCCTCAATTGATAATTACAATATTGAAATCTTAAGCACAAGAATGAAATTAGGCGAGTTCAAAAAATGATTAATTAACCAAGATCGGAATAAGAAAATGGTATCACATAATTGCATATCTTGACTAGCAAAGTTACATATAAACAGAGTGATTTAGTAAGGGACATTAATTTCATATAAACAAACATTGCTATTTGTATTTGGGGAATGCAACATGCACAATTGGCCATCATAAAATATTTATGTTAGAAGTGTAATTCTCTATAAAAAAAATTAAGTAGAAAAGTGTTCATACTAGATCTGTGCATTAACTAGAAAAGAAGATGACATCTCAAGTTTATGTATTGTTAAAGTAGGAAAACAGAGTATAAAAACCTAAAAAAAAAAAAAACATAATTTAAAAGAGATACCCCGTATATAGCCCAAATGTATGGGCTTAAACTGAAATTATTCGTACACCTAAAGGTAAGTAAACTCACATGTTTTAAGTTTTATATGCAACACAAATTGTCGAATTTCAATTCATAAATTCTGAAAGAACGGCAAAGTTATTCATTAATAACTTTGTTGTTTTACTTGAACATGACATCCAAACAGACAAATCTATATTAGACAGCAGAATATATGGCTCTCACATACCACAAACATATAAAAAGCATAGAACGAGATAATTCTATGAAATTTCTTATAAGACCCTTTACTGGAAGAGTATATAAACTTGAGTAACCTCTTCAAATCTATTTTCCAAGTTGAGCAAACCTTATCACAACTCTATAATTAAAAAATGAACAAAAAAATTATGTATATATCTCTGCCTTTATCATAGATTGTTCACCATTAGCTATTGAAGATATTAATATATATATAAGCATTCACCAAAAAATTAATTATTAGACTAATACATTACAAGCACACATCCAGACTTAACACAAGTAAAAACAAATTACATAGTGAATTAAACAACTCTAGGCATTGGCTAACCCCAATAAATTGGAACCATAAACATGAGTCATTCTACATGATTTGAGAACATTCAACAACCAAATATGGAGAAGTACTAACAAACTGAAAGCGTCTGATTTCAAAGGATTCCAATGAATCCCAAACCTATTGCTACCATTTATGAAAAATATATTCATAAATAAAAGTGATGCTTGTTCTAAAAAAATATTAATCGAACTTTGCGTTACGCTGAAAAACTGCCGAAACGTATTACCTAGCCCTTTGCATTTCACCGAAAGCTTGTTTTACTATCACTACGAGAACAGGGCCAACAGTCAGTAGATAGGACAATGGGATAAATCCAAGATCATCTGGGTCAGAGGTTCAATTTTCATACGGGAATCAAATAGATAGCCTGGACATAAGATTGTGGCTAAGTTATGAATAATGAATTCGGAAAAATCTCTTTGCAGGTCCGATTATGGCTACTCAAATAGGACCACGACTGTAGATCTAGTTGTAGGTATAAAAGTTGAGGAAGATCTTCATGGGCTGTAGATCTAGCTAGAAATGGAAATCACGACTGTAGAAGTTAGGCTTGATAGATGACGGTAGGGATTTGTTACAAAATTTCTTATTTGCGATGAAAAATAGGACCATGCCTTATACTTGCATGCCTTCCTGTTGTGAGAAATTGGAAATACCACGACAACAACCACCAAAAGTTTTAAAATTGCTTTGTTGAACTCGCCAGTAATAGAATCATATATTTGGGATTTGCGTCGAGACAATCTGGTGGCAAATGGCAAGCAATGTTGACGGAAGTAGAGGGAGGCATTATTTGTATATGAACGGAAGTGTATTTAACACGAAAAGCATTGATGCGTGCATAATCAAAGTAAAAGGAGACCTATTGTGGCAGCACAAATCGGTGGTAAAATAAACCGCGGCAAAATAACATATTTCTTGTAGTGACGTGCTTTTGATCTATCTTTAAATGGGTTTCAAGTCATAACTACAAAAATATTGGGTTTTTGTGACCAATTAATTTTCGTCCCTACAGAAATTGACGCTAAAAATTATTTTTTGCATCCAATTTTGTCTTGTCGCAAATTTATGTCGCTATAGGTGATTTTCAGGACAACGAACCGTTGTGAATATTTTGCGACGATATATTTTTTTTAATTTTTGTGACTATTTCATTTGACACAATAGGATTATAGGGTTTTTGCGACCATATCATTTCTGTCCATACTAATAGTGACGGTAATACATGATTTTTTTGCTTCCAAGTTAAAGTTGTCACAAATTTCCATCGCAAAAGTTAGATCCAGGAAAACGAACCGTTTGACTTATTGTTTTGTGGCCACGTGTAATCCTTTTGCATTATTGTTTACTTGACACAAAAAGTTTGCAGCATTGGAAAATATTAATTTTTTCTTCTCGTTTACCAGGAAGACTCTCCTTTTTTATAGTTGATACACCCTCAATGGCAGCAAATCCCCCATAATTTTTTTCAAAATTTTTCTTTGCCCCAAATCTGCTAAACCAAATGAGCTTCTATCCTATTGAATTTCTAGAAAAGTCATTTCAATAAATTCATTCTATCTCTTCACATCATTCCAATATTTTTTCCAAGTCATTCCATCATTGATTTTATTTTGAGAAGAAGGATCACATACATGGCATGTCCTCATCAATGGTTCAGAGGATTATTAATCCCAAACATATTGAAATGATTATAGGTAAGCCTATGCAATCGATTTCAGTTCTCTTCTCTTTTTAATGAAGAAAGGAAATACAAGTGCTCAGAAGGTGTTTGCTGAAATACTTCTTAGAGATATATTTATTTCACTAACATATCTGTATGGCCTCTATTTTCCTCATTACAGTCACACATTGCTTTCTAGTATTTATAGATCATTTACAACCAACCATTACACACACTTTTTGAATATGTTCCATAGACATCCGCAATCTTGTTATACACGATCCTTCTAAATTCTTCTGTAATATTCTTCCATGTGAAGTTTGTTATGCCAAACTTGCTGCCAATGCGTTGGAGTCGAGTTTGTTAGAATCCTCCTTTAAGGTATCATCTTTAGAGGCAGATAAATTGTGAGCCTTAATACTTTTTGTTTCATTGCTAGAATTGATTTCCCTAGTTTTATTTACACACTGTGATTAAATCATGTCTTTGTATTTTTTATTTTTGGTTCGGTAAAACAGAACATGCTATTACGAATCAAGCATGAGTTTAAGTATTGCTTTCACCGTGCTCGATTTGCTTTACAAGGTAGAGAAATGATGAAGTTAGTTGGATCCATTTTGGTTTTTCTTTTTTAATAAGTAGATTACAAATAGTTGGGCTGCCCATTTTACTTTTACCTAAGTTTTTATTTTACACTAGGCTATCATTATTTTCTGGGTTTGAAACTGATTTCCTAGCATTCAAGTTTATATTCATATTAGAATAATCTACAAGTATTGATCTATTCCAAAGTTGATATGTACGAATTGAGGAATTTTGTCTATCTGTCTTCAACTAAATCTTGAACGTTATAATTTAAGTCTTTTCAACTGTCTAAGCCTCCTTAATCATCAAGAACTAGAAAGTGAGTGAAGAAACATGTTACATAGTTGAAATTAGTATGATGGATTTTGTCTACAAGTTAATACTAGATGACATTCTAATTTCTGATCATGTTTCATTTTTTACAAATGGATAAAAGTTGGATGAATAGCCACTAATAGATTTAAATCAAGGGAATATGCCCAAGGGGTTAGACAGTTTCTATAATGGCTCAAGCTCATGCTCATGAAAATAATCGTGTCAAGTGTCCGTGTTGTAGATGTCGTAACAATTTGTTCGTAACTATAAGTGAGGTCGAACGATATCTATTTATTAACTATTTATACCTTTTATAAGTATTGAATAGTTTCATTTTCACAATTGAAAAAATAAGCAATGCAAAAGCACAAAAAAAGTCATCAAAATTTAACATTTACCTTAATTTACTTCTTATTATTTTCACTACTTGATGGGTAATTTGTGCACTAGCAACATTAAGGTAGATTTATGAACATTTTACGTATGGTAAAATTATTTGTGACAAATAAGATTAATAACTATTTTGATACAAATTAAAAAACGTGTCAATAAATACAAAGTCCATGTATGCTTGACAAACGTGTCAAGAAATTACAAAATTACAAAGTGATTTTGTGTCTCCCATTCTTTTAATATTCAAGAGCTTTAATAAAAGCTATATTTTGACAAGTGTATTTAATAAAAGCTATGATTTCCAAAAATTGAATTAAGTATTTAGCAAGCTTTGGTGGCACTTAGGAACAGAGGTAGGAAGAGCCATTTTTGCATGGAAGGGAAACAATTGGACAATAGGGACTACAGTGAAATTTTTCCTCTTCCTACCAAACCTTAGGGCAAGTAAAATGTGGGAACCAAATCTACATTTTAGCCCTTGCTTGTGTCTTGAAGAAATGCATCGATCGCCCTCTACTTACAGGAAGGGATTTAGCATGCTAGCCTCAGGTTCAAAGTGTGGTGCGGCCGGCGGACTTCACAATCGGCAATAGAAAGTATTATATTTTCTCGGTTTGTTTATGTTTTTTTCGCATTATATATCATTCGCTATCCAATAGGATTTCGGTAGCAATTATTGATAATTACTACATGCTGACTAGATGCATGTGAGGGATTTTTCCATCACAGGAAAAATCATGCAGGTTGCATTACTAGGAGAAAACCATGAAGTCAGCAGCATATTGATTGTTTGCTGTCGGAGATGTCTTGATGGGGTTTGGGAGATAATAGGGATGGTAGTTTTCCGTATAATTTTTAAGCATATCTAAGATTTAATAGTCTATAATATTGCCTCGTTGGGCAAAGGTTCTTATTTTTTCCTAGTTGATTTCCCATATGATTTTTCCATGTTTTTCCATATCTAACATTGTGGTTTGCTCGTATGATTTTTCCTTTTCAGACATGGTGGTTAGGCGTATGATTTTCTCATGTACATGCAACTTAGGCAAATGTTTTAATTTTTAATTTGTAATCAACCATAACATTAACTCTTTATACTTTGAAACAGTTTGAATCATCTTCTTTTATTGCAACATGATGGCAATATATTTTGGCCCAAATATGTTGTATTCTTCAATCTAACAATATAACATAATTATCACACAAAGTACAATAAAAATGCTAGAAGTTGAATAAAAGTTGTTGCCTGTATAAGCATGTTTTTCTCAGAAATTATTCAGGATTTTCAGATACATTTGACATGATTTATGAATGCAGCATATGTAACTTAAGGAAAACTTGATTGACAAATCACAATGGTGCGAAGTATAAGAGGAGGAGTTCACGGAGGAGGGGAGGCTTTAGGGGGGTTATAGAAGATGAGCAATCACCATCAACACATGGACCTAGACTAAAAGATGACAGCCTTTCCTCGTCGGATGACTCTACCCAACCACTAGACGTGGTATTTGAAATTGAGTTTTCAGATCATATGAATTGTACATGTAGATTGGCATGTCCTTTAATTTTGCATGATAGTAAATTTTATAAAACATTTGAGTTTATTTTTTTCTACATATCCAACGTACTACATGGTTAGTTTTTTGTCTGTGGCTACCATATATAGTATTAACATGATTTTTTCTGAAATGTGAATTTTAGTACTACGAATAAGACAAAGGGCCGTGGATAGGCAAAATAGGTCAAGTTTGACATGTTGCGAAAGTATGGACTGATTAGTGTGATAATCAAGGATGGGGACACTAAGGTATCATGCGAGAATGCAAATATATTTAGTAGAAGAGTGACATGGATAGTGAAACATCATGCTGACATAAGTTACGAACGTTGGAATGATGTGCCCGAAGTGAAAAAAAGAGGAGTTGTGTAGTCGCATCCGTGTAAGGAATGGATTAATCATGTAAACCAAAGTTTTAATGTGTTATTCATGTAGAAAGTTTGGCTAATTGATGTATATTTCTATTGTGTTTAGGCCAATTTTATCCTACAATGAGATAAAAAAAAACCATTGGAAGGTGGTTACCAACCAACTATGGAGGAGATTTAACTCTTTCTACTATGAGTTGCATAAAATATAAAAAAGTTATGAAAGTCATAAAATGGCATTAGCTCGAGGAATCGAGTTTGTGAATAAAATGGTTTGGAGAAAATTATGCATTAAATAGGGGAGTAAAGAGTTCAAGGTAAAGCTAGTTTATCTTATTTAAAAGTTTTAATTTTCAATGCCTTTCTAAATACAATTAATGCAATTCACTATATACCATAGTTTGTTATTGAAATAAACTTTGCCATTTTGGTTTAACCATGAACTATTAATGATATTTTGGACCAGGCATTATTATTAAAAAATAAGTTGAATAGGAAACAACTACGTACTAACCATATAGCAAGAAAGAAGTCCTTCATTCAATTACTCAAAGTAAAGGTATTAATTTTGTGCATATTTCAATTAATTAATGAAATTGCCTTCTAATAATTACATGGGTTGATACATATTCAGAAATTTATTAGTTGGTCCTATAGTTTTTTTGGTTATTGGCTATTGTAGTAGGAGAGTGTGACCAATCTGGTTGATTTTTATAAAGAGAGCCAATGGTCGAGAAAGAAATGAAAGTTCGTGAAAAACATAAATGAAGATCTCTATATGAGTAGCATTAAACAAACTACCTCATTGGTTGTTATATCGTATTCTAATTAACTGAGTCAGCCAGATGTATTCATGGTTTTGTATAATGAACGATGATTAAAACTGAATCTTTGATTATTGTGAAAGAACTAAATAGTGAAGCTGAATGTAATAAAACTGGAAGCTTAAACTAAGGAGGTAGTGGCAGTTGTCTTCAGGGAAGTGATGGCAAATCACCTGGATATGCAAGGGATTTGGCCAAGACGGTTGTGTCGGAAACATCAGGAACAGCGGGTAGTGGTGAAAATGTAGGTGCATTGTCGTAGGATGGTCGATGTTATAAAAACCAACTTGAAGCACTAAAATTAAATGTTCAAGAGATTTTGATAAAACAAGCCGAGTTCGATAAATTTATGATGTATTCAATGTCACAACATCAATTATAAGGAGAGTCTCCAAGGGAGACTCAGTTTGTTGACTAACTTTGTTTATGTTCCAATTTTTGGATTTTTTGAATTTTAGGAGACAACGGAAGGATAATATTTTGGTGGTCAGGTAGATATATTATGTGAGTGGCTTTGTTTTGGTCATGGATGAGTTTGTTGGTTTGTCTCAAGATCGTGAAATTGGTGGATTGTTTGAATTGTGATTGGAAATGTGAAGACAGACAAAAGTGGTTGCAATAGGCAGTTTTTGAATGTCATGGTACTAGTCATGGAGTACAGCTAAGTCGACAGTAGTTGGCATATTGCTTGGGCAACTACATGCCTTTTGAAAGTTGTGGGGCCACTCAAGATAAACAGCTACCTATTCAAATCTAATGAATTCATTGGAAATATAATATTTTGGACTGGTTAATTAAAAAAATAGTATATATGTACTGCTGGCTGTTTATTATTGAATACTACTTTGAGTACTAACTATTTTTTCCAGATATATGTACTGCTGGCTGTTTATTATAACATAAGTTGAAGATTTAGAGTAGCTTAGTCATTTGCTCTTGTGATGGCAAATTATTATAATCTGTTTTCCACGCCTAATGATTATAGATAACATTGTTAAATATTTAGGTTAATGCATAAATTGATGTGTGGTTAGTATAGTCCACATTGAATTTGTGAGTAGATTCTAAATTTGCTCTTGTTATTGTCCTTTCCAGCCAATGGGTGTTCCATGAGTTTTACTATCAGTAGAATGAAAATGTAAAAAATAATTTCAGAATTGATTTTCATCAATCAAAAAATTGGGCAACACATTTAGACAAATAAGTGTTTCGGATCTTTTTTAAGTGAAATAATTTTGAGGAGGACGTAATGAAAATATCCATGATTTGTGTTGTCAAAATAAACATCACTTAGTTAAAAATATGACTTCAGGTTTCTTTTTTTGTGGTGCACTTGATCATAATTGTTGCACTTGTATGACCATTGTCTTTGTTGTTTTCCTATATTTGGAGATATTTTGAATTGTTTATTTAACAATATAAGGATGTGACATACATCTATATAGGATATTAGTTAAACAACTTAATTCTGCCAATCACAAAGCTGATGGGTGATTGAGAAGACATTGGAGTCAAGGTTCTTGGGCAAAATTTGACTGTGCTTCCATCAAGAACATTGTAAGAAGTTCTTGTAGTCTGCCACATATATAGTGTGCATAGCACATATTGAAGTTGTCTACCAAATATGTAGTACTAAGCTTGTGTGTAAGGACATTGCAAGAAGTTGCTTGAGTTATATTATTTAGGCACATTATATGTAATATATGTGGATACTTTAGTTGACTCATCATGAGCACTAAGGGAAAAAAGTGCTACTCAATAGTTTTCTATGCATATATAGATGAGATGAACTCTAAGTAAAAGCAGTTATATATTTTTAGTTCATATGGAATCCGTGTACATATTGTAGTTTTTTTATTTGGCCAATAGGATATAATAATTGGTAATTAGATTTTTGTGTTTACATACATTTAGAAAGATTTTTTATATGAAAGTCTTTTTTTAAAAAATAATTTCAAGTTAATTAATTGAATTTTTCATATAAATTCAAGGGAAACATTAATGTTTATTTAATCTATTTTATAGATTATTAAAGTTCCTAAACCAGTAAACATTTCAAGCATATTTATCAACGACCATAAATTTAAATATGTTATCTTGCTAACAACACATTTGCGGCCAAAAGACATGTTTTAGTGTCTAAAATATGTGGCGGATAAAAGTTATTTGTGTCCATTTTGTTATCGTCGGAAAAGTATAACATGAACCATTCATATCGTTACCTTCCAAAGCATGCGTGACTCCAAAACTACCGACGCAAATAACTTTTTTACTTTTTGCTGCATTATCTCTCATATTTGCAACAACCTACATAGTTGCCAAAGATTATGTATTGTGGCTCCAAATTTGATTTTGTGACCACATACATGTGCTGGGAATGAGAATTTTGATTTGCGGCTGTATGTTTTTACGACACCATGACATCAATGCAAATAGGTACTTTTGTCACTATATCCAACATTATTTATAACAAATAATCTATTTTTTGCGTCGTAATATTATGGCACAAATAATCTTGATTTTGCAATGTTATTGATATTGGATGTGAAAGTGATTTTGAGACGGCATACCGTCTCCCTTGCGTGGATGAGAAAAGGATGAAAATAATCAATTGCGTCACTATTTTAGCATTGATTTCAGGTGCTAGGAATGAGAATTAATTTGCAGCTATATGTTTTTACGACATCATAACATCATCGTAAATAGGTACTTTTGTCACTGTATCCAACATCATTTGCGATGAAACAATCTGTTTTTTGCGTCGCCATATTATGACTCACATAATCTTGTTTTTGTGACGTTATTTACTTTCAAATAGTGCTTTTGAGAGTGAGTACTATCATCTCCCGTGCATTGATAAGGAATGGTTGGAAATAATCATTTGCGTCATGATTTCGATCATTTTGCATCAATTTCAGGTGACGCAAAAAGTCAAATTTCTTCAAAACAATCAATAAGGTCCTAATTAATACCTAGGATATCAATACATAAGCCTTAGATGACTTGTAAGATATGCATGAAATGCAGCTATAAATGACGGATGTAATTATAAGCAATAATTTAGACACCAACCCCACCAACGTAGAGAATGTGACAAGGATCAAGGGTTGAAGGAACTGAATTCAAAGTCATTTTGAAGCCAAGTTAGTAAGGATTATAAGAGGTTTTTGCTAGGAGGTAAGAGGTAAGAAATATTGTGGAGATAATCAGCAAACAAAATATGGGAAGAGCTTAAATATGTTTCTAGGATGAAGGATTGAAAATTTGGAAGTGTCTATACCAATTGTTTCTCAACTTCGATCCTAAGTCTTTCCAAAATGAAAAATTTTATTTTTAAATCTATTTTTGACCTAGAAGTATTTTACACGTCTATAAGTTTTTTACATGTTAAAAAATAATTGATATTTTAATTATTTTAAAGTTATAAGTAATTATGCAATAAATGATATATTAACACACCAATTTATATGTAGCAAAACTTCAAGACACATCAAATATCTAGACACAAATCTTTAGAAATTTGAATATGATTAATATGCAACAATTTTGAGTCAAATGGAAGGATAGGTTGTTGAGAGAGAGAGAGAGAGAGAGAGAGAGAGTAAATATCTCTTGATCTTAATTTTAGGTGGTCTCATAATCAAGGTCTCTACCACATTAGAAAAGAAAGCATATTTTAGTTAATATTGTAAATGCAAGTGATTAGAATTATGAATCTATGATAAGGAGGCAATTATTGTCAGTAACCATAAGAAACAATGTTGAAGTTTTGTATTCAAATAACAAAATCAAATCCTCAAACCCAAGGACGAAACTAGGTGAAGGTTAGGGAGTTAACGCTCCACAAAAAATTCAGATAAAAAATTTCTTTTGGGAATATCAAAGAAGTTACCAAATTTGATAAAATTTGCACCCAAATTTTGACAAAATGCCTTACCCCCAAAGTTTTAATAAAAAATTAATAAAACAATATTGTGGGGTTCCCAACTTTGAATTTTGATAGTTTAAAGGTAGAACTCATGTATGGCCTCCAAATTTTATACACAATTTGAAAAGAATCAACGACGAGAATTTAAAATTAAGTTCTATACCCTTAGGGTTTAGATTTTATGTTTTCTTGCGTATTGCACCGATAGCTGGTTGCATCTATCTTTTTTGCATCGCCACACTTTCTTTCTTTGTGGAACTTAGTATTTTATTATTTTAACAGTGAATCAATTAGAAACAAGATAAGTAGAACTCTAAAGAAATTCTGCTGATTAATAAAGTAAATTCTTAATTTTGAAAGTACGGTAACTGAATCATATAAATATATATTTTCATATTTTATTAGTTGGCAAGACTCTTTTTACTGGTTTTGTTTATATTCACATAATCTTTGTAATGAGGTATTACCTTTTAATTGATATTTGTCGTTTATTTTTATCGATAAATGGTTAATTATATAATTTTATTTTACACGTACTCCATACTCACGTTTTTACCTTATTTAGTTGTTTTGTTGCTTTTTTAACTTAAGCATGCCAAACAGAACAGCTAAAGCATCTATTTTGTTGTAATTATGACTAGTATTTCATTATTTCTTTAATAGGATAGACACTCAATATGTATTAAAAAAAAAAAAAATTGGTCAAGAAGTAGCTCTATGAACTTTAAATTGCTAAATGTATGTCCTGGATGTACTTGTAATATTTAATCATATATAAGTTTTGCCATATCAAAAATAAATTTATTTGCTGTGACCATATCAAAAAATTGATTAAACTAGTTTTGCACTTTGTTTTGTGAATTGTTTATGGAGTCGTTTTTATTTATTTTATTTTGATAAATTTAGGCTGAATAATATGGGCAAATAAAAAACTATTGAATCATTTTTCAAGAAAGATTTAGATATTTCACAAGTTAAATCTATTTCTACTACTAATATCGAACTTCAAATGATCACATGCAACATTTTCCAAAATTATCCAGAGTTCAACAGAAGAAATTGATATTTCTATATTAGTATGTGATTTTAGTTTACATCCTCTAATATGCGATTATCATATAAATCAGGATGATGAAATAAGATGAGCATATCTCAAAGCTGGCCCATATAAATTTTATATGGAAAAATATCCATATCTTGAAAAAGCTGACCATCCTTGTCAATTTCAATTTGAGTCGTTTAATATATTCCCTAATTAGTTGGAGTATTCACCAACAAAACATGTTGCGCTTTGTCTTTCTTTTTATTTTACAAGAAACCAACTTGACGCTTTAGTTCAAATGTGTTTATGGTATAGATTTTTCACAATTGAAAAAAAGTTAATAACAGAAAATGTTGTGTCTTTTTGTATCAAGTGGATAAACACTTTAGTTCACCACATAGTATTGCTACCAAATCTTATGAAGATTTGGTCAACAAGTCATAGCATATTAATAAAGTGATACATCGACGAACAACACAACAAAGTTTGAATATTCAACTTTGGATTAAAACTTTGATAGATGCTATTAGATGGATCACTTTTCAAACATACGCTTTTAGAGGTCGAGTTGAAAGCTTAAATTTCAAAATTTAAGGTAATTTTATTGAAAATGTTGAAACTTCTAGCCTCATGTGATAAAGATGATGAAGTTGTCTTAGAAAATGTCCAACAAAATGCCAAATATATCTCATCAGAAATACATAAAGAGATTTTCTCAATTTTTGCAAGAAAAGTTTGAGATGTGATTCCTGATAATATTGGAGATGTGAGGTTTTGTATTATTGTTGATTAAATTTGTGATGAGTCCAAAAAAGAACATATGACTATTGTTTTAAGATTTTTTGATAGAGAATGATTTATTTAAGTGTTGTTTATTAATTTTGTGTATGTTAAGAATATTGTTACATCAAATCTAAACAATGATATATCTAATGTATTATCTCATCACAATCTCAATATTCAAAATCTTCGAGATAAAGGGTATAACAGCGTTAGCAATATGCGAGGTGAGAAGAATGGTTTGCAAGCTTTATTTTTACATGATTGCCTATGTGCATATTATGTACATTACAAGTAGTATATAGACTACAATTATCTTTCATTGCAACAGCAAGAGAGGTTATCTCATCTAATTTTTCTCTAATTTAACCTTCACTATTAATGTTATTGGAGCTTCCTATAAATGTAATGATGAATTACGTGCTACTCATGTAAATGAAACTGTCAAATTAATTGCAGTTAATGAAGTTGAGATTGGTACTAGGCTTAATCAAATTGGAACATTACAAAGTGCCAGATATACAAGGTGGGGCTTCCATTTTCAATCGACTTGTAGCTTTATAAGAATAGTTGGTACAACTTGTTCAGTTCTAAAAAATATTATTGATGAAGGAAGCTTTTATAGCCAACCTGTGGATGCTTCATAGGCTTATGATATGAGAATATCATAGAAATTTATATTTATCTTACACTTGATGAAGAAGATTATGAGGATCACTAATATTCTTTGTCAATATTTACAACAAAAATCTCATGACATTTTAAATGACATTTTAAATACCATGAATTTGGTCTCAAGTACAGAATAACTTATTAAAAAATTGAGAGATAGTGGTTGGGATACATTATTGGAAAGTGTGTATTTATTTTGTAAAAGCCGCGAGATTGAAATCCCTAATATGAATGTGCTCGTCATGGTCATCGTAATTTACAAGAAAGGACAACCGAACATCATTATAGAGTGGACATATTCACTGCTACTATAGACTATCAATTGCAAGAGTTAAATATTAGATTTAATAAAAATGGACATTACAACAAATATGGGCTATTGTAGTGAGAAGTCATATAGTGATCTCAAAGTCATAGCAAAAAATTGTTTTTAGCAGTGAAGAGTGTGTTGCAGGAAAACCATCATCGGTATTAGGCAGTTTTAGAAAAATCTTTTATGATGATCAAAAGCTCTTCGCAAGAAGCCTTATTCCTATCCATTTACACTTTGCCGCAAAAAGTTTTGCTGAAACAACGATATATTAAACCTTTTGCGGCGAGTAAGAATTGTCATAAATAACTACATATAAAATAAGATTTTTGAAACCCTAATTTTCTCACTCATATGTTTTTCACTCTCCGCCTCCTCATTCTCTACTCAACACCTTCTGCTTCGAGCTCCTCTTAGTCAAAACTCATCCAGTCCCACAAGGTATTCAATTTGCTAAGGTAAGTTTCTAAAATCTTTCTTTCTTCTTATTCTCTAGGACTCAAGCATCTAGTGGACAAATAACTCCCAACACCTAGTCCTAGTACAACTCCTCTCTCTAGGCATGTGCATAAAGGGCTTGGACCCGATTCGTCCTAATAACCCCACTCGCCCAACCCATCAAAAGACAGGTTCATTGGGTCAAAAGATAATATCGGGTTGAACAAAGTTGAACCCATCGAAACCGACAAAATCGTGTTAAGCGATTTTCCTACCTCTCTCGTCTCTTCGCCCTCAAACCCTAGACACCTTGCCATTCATCATTGCCGTTCGTCGTCGTTGTTCCTAGTTGCAGTTCTTCCATTGCCGTCCCTTACTCTATCTCTTTCTCTTTCCTTTACAAGGAGCTCGATCGATTGAGTAAAGTCCGAAAGAGAAAGATCTAGGATGTGCTCCTCCAGATCAATGAGTCCCTCTAGCATTTTGGGTCGATTTTTTGTTCTTCGTTTTATTTGGGTCCAAAAGTTTTCAACAAGGCAAGGCTCATATACTGCTCCTAAAACTTAAAGTGGAAAAAATCACAGGGTTAATGAATTTGGTCTCCAAATATATTAGTTGCACTATTAAGTTTCTATAAAATTCACTTTACAAAGCATTTAGAAACTTTTGTACTCTCTGGTACAATAGGCATGTAATGATTGATATTCAATGGATGCCAAAAGAACTGACATTTAATGTTTGCATGGTAAGATTACGAGGAATAAGATACAGTAGAGTTCCAATGGACTAGTGTAAGGTGTATAGGATATGGTGTGAGCAGGGCCGGCTCATCCATTAGGCTACTTAGGCAATTGCCTAAGGCCCCTAATGGAAGAAGGCCCCTAAAAAAATATAAGAATAATTTTTTTTAAAAAAATATATATCTAATAAAAAATTTTAATTAACTCAATAAGAATGAAAATATAAACAAGATCAAATAGATATTATATCATTATTAGTTTCTAAAAATATCATATATAAAAGTTATTTTACCTATTTTCCTTCTAAGAATACACTTCTCTTTCCTCATTATTAGTTTAATATATAATTAATGTGAAAATTATAAATAACAAAATTTAATTTTTCAGTGTTCATAAAAAATTTTGTATAATCCTTTGAAGAGGCAAGGGCCCACTTTTTTTCAAATGTGTAAGTTGTTTTAGAACTTTATTGACAATAATGATGATAATTGTGTCTAAAAGTCTAAAGTACTTGTAAAACTAAATTTGATAAAATTCTCTCTAAATCAAAAATTTTCTAATAAAGATTAAGTCAGTTATTAATTGAAAATGTGGTATAAAATCTTAATCAATAATTTTACTTTACAAAATGATAGGAATTATTTTTAAATAAAAATATAATATAAAAATAAATTTATTTAATTTTACCTAAAAAAAAAAAAAAGGCCTCACTCCAAATTTTAGCCTTAGGCCCCACAACATATTGAGCCGGCCCTTCCTTGAAATGTTTGTATTAAATACCATTAGTGAGTTTTTCCATGATTTAATAGTATTAGCAGGTTGCACTTATGGGCTTGAAATAAGCACATGGTGATGAGCCTAAAAGGTTGGCCTTTAAACGTAAGTTTCACATTCTGATTGTCTTTACTTAATTTGTTTAAATGACTAAATTTTGTTAATTGTTACTATAAACTGTCAATTGCAAGCATTAAATTGTAAATTTATTGAAAAGGTAATGGAGCTTCTCATGCTTAGTTTTTCTCTAGATCCCAAAAGCACTTATCAATTATTTAACATTGATAATATATGTGGTCTTGTAAAGAAGTTTTATCTAGAAAATTTTATTGAACAAGAAAAAGATTAACTAAAATTTGAGTTGCAACACTACAAGCACAATGTGCCTTATCATCCAGATCTATAAGGCTTGTTCAAAATTTTTGATTATGTCGAGTATTGAAAACTATTGGAAAGACCAATGTTTATTATCTCGTTGACAGACTGATTGAATTATTTTGACACTTCCAATTTCAACAATAACTATTGAGTGGGCTTTTTTGGCTATGAATAAGAATATCATTAACATAGGCTTCAAGAAAAATAGAGAATGAATTCCTTGGATATTAGTTGGTAATCTATGTTGAAAAGGACATTACTGAAAGATTTTGCATGAATGCCATAATTGATGAATTTTATTCAATAAAAAAGCGATGAGTTCAATTAGCATAATTGGTTATATTTTACCTTTTTTTATACATTCAAATTTGAATTTAGACAACATGTATTTTTTATTATATATATATATAGTTGTGTCATTTTTTTTTTTACAAGCTTTAACATGTGCCTTAGCCCCCTAAATTATATTTTTAATGTCATCCATGCTAAAATCCTTTTATTAAAAAAGAAAGAGAAATTTTGTTTTATATATATATATATGTTTAAAAAATTTATCCCTTAGATTTTCTTAAATGTAAATTTGCATATGCCATTAAAGTACGATATTCTTGAATTACAATTTGAAAAAGAAATCCTTTTAACTTATGGTAAAGTAGTTAAATCTCTCCTTATCAGCATCTAGGGGTGGTGGCGCAGTTGGCTAGCGCGTAGGTCTCATAGCTATCTGAGTTATCCTGAGGTCGAGAGTTCGAGCCTCTCTCACCCCACGTTATATATTTTTCTGCAAATTAAACGCTTTGTAATTTGGCCAAAGGCCCTTAACCTTCGACAAAACCCAGTCAGACACAGTAGGCCGCCTTCGACCTCTCCCACGTTTTTCTCTACCAATATCCAACATCGCTCTAGGATTAAAGGTGGTGGAGAGGAGCAAAAGTAAGCAGAATCCTTTTCCCATTCGTCAATCCCATCTCTGGTATCCTTCGAGGTTATTTTTCGAATGTTGCTTTTACTCGGTTTTATTTTTGTTTGTCCGAGAGAGCAAGAGCAAAATGGTACCGCTGAATACAACAATATCGTAAGGAGGGTGAAGGAGCACCACAAGAACAAGGCCAAGGAAGCCAAGAAGCTCTCCCTTAAGCACAACAGAAGCTCAAGCCCCTCGAAGCCCGCCGTGCCCTCTCCCTCGCCATCGCCCTCGAAGAGTTAGAGCAAAAGAAAGCCGCACACAAAGAAAGGGTACTCCCCATTTCCTGCCCTCATATTATTGCGTGTTATATCGCTTGCTCTATGACTGAATCGGTTAGTTTTTATCCTTGCGCTATTGCACATGTGTCTCTCGTTATTTTTATTTCTCGGTGTGGATTGGGCGTTTCTGGAGAAAATTATACCTACCCACGAGAGATATTGGTCACATTCAATGTTTGTTCAGATGGCTTTTGTGTGCTTGCTTCTCATTCTCTGTGCCCAGACTGTATATGGGTCTTATCTAATAGTTTTGAAAAGGTAAGCATAGAAAGGAAAGAGAGGGAGGTTAATCTG
>QEOT01008261.1:815-25374 GCA_003123785.1 Pterocarya stenoptera | reverse complement strand
TGACCAAGAGGGTGAGCAAGAAGGCGAGGTCAACGGAAGATGACAAAGTTCTTTGAGGACATGGGGAGAGAAAAATGAATCTTAGCCACTGGAATATTGTGACTGGAGTGGAGGATTCAATCACAGGGCTCGAGCATGAGATAGTTGTGATCCAAGATGCTGCAGAAGACATGTTCTCAAGCTTCAAGTACTGAAACAGTACTCACGTACAGAACCACTTTTCTATGATCGATTTAATTTCCACTCACTCCCTGAAAAGACACAGAAAAACAAATCAGAATACTTCAAAACGTCGACAAATCTGGTAACATGATCTTCCAAAACCAGAATAAAATCCTAAATTCAAAATCAGAGACCAGATTATATTGATGCATTGAACAACTGCAGCAAGTATGAAACAGAAAGGGAATCAATACTAAGCCAAGGAAAACAATAATGACAGAAATGGCAGGAAGAATAGTTAATTAAGCCAAAAGACCGCCAATTCACCTACTAGTCTTCTACCTCACTACAAACAAATGCTGGTTTGACTTTTTGAACTCTCAGGTTTTATTTTTTAGCTCTCAGACTCTTCAAACTTATTTTCTAAGAAATGAGTGATCAGTCCATCCCTCCCATCAGGAAGTTTCATGAACAGAAGGCTAGCTTTTTCTTTCCGAGAAGATGAACAAAACAAAACAATTAAAACGTTCAAATATGATGGGCTCTTATAAATAGCATAAGAATAAATAAACGTTCAATAAATTAATGACTCCTTATTCCAGGTCCCACGTATTCTCATTATGAACGAGTCCCATCCTATGATTTTCCGAGAAAATACTGCAAAGAAAAAACAAAGTCCTCAAAGATATTAAAAAAAATACAGCGGTGCGTTTGAATACAGATCATGGATCCGGTCAGGAGGTTGTAACCTTTGGTATTTGTGGGATTTTTTGAAAGAAATTAAAATGTTGTTTGGTGCCTTGAATTGCAGTATTTGTCGTATTTTCAGAGAAGTTAATATTAGTCGTTCACTGGAGTAGAAATAGGAAGCGGGATGCTTAGAGCATTGCTGCGCACGGATTGTTGGGATTAGCTTTGGTTTTTACGAAATTTGTTGGCATGTGAGTTGTAAGGGAATTCCTTAGGACCGGACCGACTGGTTGTAGTCGAATAACAACCTCCCCATCACATAGCAACACCTAATACTTCCACCACACTTCTCCTGGACCAGCACTACATCAGAAATTCTCTCTCTCTCTTCGCGATTTCAGGCTTCAGAGCCCTCGCACGCGTGCAATCTCTTCTTCACGACTTCTCGAAGCTGATTTGAGCCCCACGAATCGCACCCGAACAACGTTGGCCTCGGCGTCCAAAGCCCTTTCCGTCGCCATAGATGTGTGATTGCTACCCGCTGGCTTATCCTTAGGGGCACTTGTCATGTACTTTGTTTTCTGTTTTGCTGAATTACTTTTAAATTTGCATGATTATGGTAATGCATAAAATACAGAAATTTTTTTAGAGTCATCTGTTCTGCAGAATCTAGTCTACATACATTCTTCAGAAAAAGCAATGCTTTTCAAATGCCACAGAATTATGGTCCATTTCACATGCACAATTTTGTAAACTTACTGTCTTCAACCATGTCTTTGAATGCCCAGCTAGCTCTAAGTCAGTCCTCTATTCAAAGTTTCAAATGAAACATTCTGAGTGGAGTAATGAGACGTACCAACGAAATTTTCTGAATTTGTCATCACTAATCCGATAGATTAAGTTACACACCAACAATAAAAGATTTGCATTTGAACTCTCAGCATCTATGTAATAGAATATAAGATGGGCGGTGCGATTTACAGAGGGGCACTTGCGTCGGCGTCGGACTGAGGCGGTGCAACGAGAGGCAGAGAGGTACAACTCTTTGATTCTCTGTGGGTAAGCGTATTCAAATTCCCGTGTATTTTCCTATGTGGCCTCAGTTGAGTAGAGGGCTGATTTAGTGGGATTCTCAGCCCGACTGCGAAGCGTCTCGCGAGTTGTAATATGGGTTTTGGGTTGTTTTCGGAGTAATCCTCCTGGACTTTTTAATAAAATTAGGAGGATCACTGTGATCTTCATTTTTTTTTTTCTTTTTAAAAAAATCATAACACACCAAGTATAATATAAGAAATGAAAAATGATTCGTCATATATTATATCAAACTTGAATCTTGAATTTCAGGATCCGACATATTTTTCATCGACGTACGATAATGATGATGAATGCTTATATATCCTTCATGCTGATCATCATCGTCTCATGTGGAGCTTCTAAGTTTTGGCTAGGATTTCTATATATAAAGCGAAAATGTTTAGATGCAGTAGTATTTGACTAAGCTAATACCAGTACTCTTAGCATACCTTCAATGGATGAAGATTCAAAAGTGTTGATCGATCAAGAGAAAACAAGTTTTTTCCGAGCTAGCTCAAGCCTCCATATATATGAATCCTGGAGATAATTCCACGCAAAAACGATATTGGGATATATGCTGGCCGCTCCAAGAGAGAGAGAGAGAGAGATTTCTACTTGTGTGTATTCTGCAGAGTCTATGGTCCTGACTCCTCATCATGTGGTACTTGGCGATCTTATATAATGGCAGGCTGGCGCCACGGTATGGGATACTTGTAGTAATAGTAGTATTTAACAAGCCAGCTCTTGGAGTTGACCAAAACCAAGAAAAATTCTGCACCGCTTGTCCTCCTGTCACTCTTTTGTCATCTAATAAATTATTTTTTGTTTACTTGCTGACCAAGTTAAAAACTAATTCAAAGTGTCGTAATTCTATTCTAACTTTTCGTTTGGATCCGCAGATAAAATAAAATAAGATATTTTATTAAAAATTAAATAAAATATTATTATATTTTATTTTTGTAACTTGGGAGCAAAGACATCATAAACGACAAATATAAAAGGAAAATGATGGCCATAAATTGATTGATAAAATGGCGAAAAACTTTGAACTCATGTCTACGGAGGACAACTTCAGGCCTCGTATTAGTTAAAAAAATATTAAGGTCTGATTTAGATGTTGAGATGAAATTAAATTAAATTAAAAAATAAGATTTTGTTTTTTTGAAGAATAATCTTATCATTGTCACGTGTAAAACAAAGATTGAACGATACACATCAATAAGGTCAATTTGCGTGCCCACATGCTGTTGGGAGACTCTTCCTACTCTATACAATGCATGTGCAAATTCCCTCTCAAAGCTATGAAGGATAGCTGCTGTATATAGACTTGGACTAGACCGGGGTGAAATTATCGACCATATTCATTTTTGAAAAATGATATTCTCATCGACAGTTGAGTTTGATAAATTTTTTTATTTATTTAATAATTAAGAAAATATTTTTTAATAATATTGTGATTCTTTTTATAAAAACAATATTTCATAGTATAAAAAAATGAATGAAAAAAAATATTTTCCCTTATCGAGAGCCGTCTCGTGCTACACCAGATGTATTGCTCTTCTTTTTTTTTGGTAACAAATATTGCTTCATCCAATATCATTGAACAAATACAATGAGAATCTAGTCCACACAAACACATACGAGCCTATAGATATTACATAATAGATAGGCCTTCATCATCCACTTCTAAGCAACTTAAAATAAAATTTGAAGGGTTGTGCCACCATTGAAGAGTATTAATCACAAAGCGCACATTTCGGGCCAAACAATGCGCTACCTCATTTCCCTGTCGAGCAACATGAAGAACATCAAATAAATGATAATGAGATAACAAGGCTTGAATATCCCGTATCAAAGAACTGTAACTAGACTCTTCTTCTCGGCTTGAAAGAATAAGCTTCCAAGATAGCAAGTGAATCTCCCTCCAGAATCGAATAAGAGAGAGATTCTTATGATGGATCATCTGTAAGCCTCTCAAGGCAGCAAGTTCCTCAATATCCTCCATCATATAAATGCCTTCATCCCTTCTCGACATGACCATAATCATGCCACCAGATTCATACCTCAAGATGGCTCCCACCCCTAAGTGACTCTGTTGAGTGAAAACGGCCCTATCAAAATTCAATTTCCACTTCTCACATAGTGTTGGGCTTTCCAGCATAATGTAGATAACTAACTATTAACTTGCTGGTGTTTGCGAATCATCTAATAACTTTCAACATAAGAAAAACAATTTTCAACAATATCAACTAGATAAACATCACTTCGCTGGAAAATTCTCAAACTCCTAAATTACCATACACCCCAAGCAATAATCACAAACCGAGAAAGAATATTAGGATCTTGGAGTTGCATTATTGCCCAGACCACATTATCATACCAAGAATGTAATTCCCTTGAAATCATATCCTTACCAAAATATGTTGTCCAAATTTGAGAAATATTTGGACATTTTCACAAGACATGGAGAATATCTTCAGCAGCCTCATGACAAAAGTCATATATACCAGAAGCTAATATATGGCGATGAGAAAGATGGCTCTTTGTGGGTAAACTATCATTGCAAGCCCTTCATAAAAAAATTCTTAACTTTATTTGGTAACTGTAACTGCCATAAACCTTTCCAAAATAATCTTTGCGAAGAATCATATAAACCGGTTCCAACATTATTCGCTTGTCTTGATTGTAGAACTAAATGATATGATCATTTTACATTGAACAGGCCATTATGTGTACATCCCCATGCTAACATATGAGCACTCCAATGAGAAAACAAAGGAATATTAAGTATGTCCAAGGCCTCAAAATGAATAAATACCTATTTCATCAAATATAAATTACACCTACCCGACTATGAATGATTTAGTAATTCATTAACACATGCATCAACAATTAGTAAGTAGCATCCAGTAATGTAATGACCCTGCCCCGCGAGGGGCGAACTCGCCACTTGCGTACCTATTCTTTACGTATTTTCTTTTTCTTTTCTTTTATCTTCTTTTCCCCTCTTCTTTCATACATGGTCGATCCAACAGGGAAGACACTAAGCGTCCACCTCTCTCTATGCAGTAATGCCTTGCTCCCCAGCCTTTTCATCATTTCCTAGAAGTTTAAAACATTTAAAACAAAAGTAAGTCTAATACTCAGTACGCTGTACACCATGCAGTAAACATACTAGGCATCTAATCTTTTTCCTTTAGAAAACATGCATACATAAACATTTGCGTTTCATTTCATGCATAAACATTCTTAGACATAACTAAGCTTTCATGCATAAACATTCTTTCATGTTTTTCATCTTTTCATGCTAAACATTCTTCTCATGCATTATATCTTTTCACTTTCATAGGCCATTGCACACTGTTACGCCTAGCGTGCTAGAGTTAGCGGTCTTTCAACCTATGGATTCGTCCGTAGCCACGGGTTGAAACCCCATTCCGTTAAGGTGCAGCACTGGGTGCATTACCAGATACTATGACCCTGCATTGCAATCTGCCCATTTCTTCATTGGGTACCCATTTTCATGCATGTGGCCGTTACGTATTCTCATTCACTGAAACGTTCATTTTCTTTTAAATCCTTCATACTTTCATTTATTTCAGTCCTTTTCATTTAACAATTCATTCATAGGAAAGGAACGTCACTTAAAAACATGAGCTTATCATCATTTAAAAGCATGAACTTAAATATCACTTAAAGGCATGAGCTTAACGTCATATAAAAGCTTGAGCTTAGGTATCATTTTAAGGCACGAGCTTAACATCATTTTAGAACATGAGTTTAACATCAATTAAAAGTATGGCTTAAACATCATTTTAAAAGCATAGGCTTAACCATCATTTTAAAAGCACGAGCATAAATATCATTTAAAAGCATGAACTTACACGTCATTTAAAAATACGAACTTAAACATCATCTTTTAAAACATCATTTAAAATGTCAGTTCTCAGGGCCTTTTAAAACGTTCCCTCAGGATCATTTTAAACGTCAGTTCTCAGGGACACTTAAAGCATCAGTTCATACGGACATTTTTAAAATTCACTTAAAGCATAAACAAGAGACGTTCATTTCCTTTCTTTTCCTTTACATTTGAACATTTTCATCATCTTTCTTAATTCAATGCACATGCATGATCATGAACAAGATACATTTTCATACTACACTACATATAGGAAAAATCATAAGTTTCTTGAGAGCATGCATGAAAATCTCATGACTTAGAATCTATATGCATGCATTACCATATATATGTACACACAATTATAATCGATAGGGTACTTAACAAGGGCTATCAAGGAAGGGCTTGTACATACAATATACATTTATTCCTTCACATTGAGAAACATTTGCAATGAGAGATATATTCTTTCATAAAGAAGCATGGTGTAAGAAGCATGGTCATAGCTACTTACCTGCGAGCTTTACTAGCAAGTCCATTTGAACTTGAAAGTAGACTCCTAGTCCTATCCAATAAAATGAGATAGACATATTAACATCCACCTTACTTTGAACCTTACTAATCGATACACTCATATGCTCACTTAAATTCTAACTTGGAATTAAACATTTTCTTAACCCGTTCGTCTACCCACTAAGCATGGCACTAAGCCTAAATATTAAAATCTTTATTCCAAATATTTTAAAGGAAACTTATGAAAATAATTAACATGCTAACTATCTCTTCTAAAGGCCAATATTTTCTACATGAAGGGTAGATGGAGAAATCCTAGATTAAAGCGCTTAAATGGTAGGAATCATTTAAAAAGGGAAGAACAAGACGTTTGCTTCAAATCTGGAAATTTTCAAGAAAATTGACATTTGACAGTTTTACAATATCACATGGGAGATGCTTTCAACCAAAAGGGCCTACTCACAAGAGGGTTGGTTCTATCATTTCTTTCTCAATGATTTTTCATATCAAGATTCATCTTTAAATTGAGCTAAAGAAAGATTGAACAAAAGGGATGAAATCAACTGATTTAGGCTTCAATAAAACATAGAAGAAAATTCTGAACTCTTGGACAGTCCATAGGCTTAGTGCTTTCATGCTCTTAAAACATTATTTACTTAACCCAAACTTCAACTACATAAATAAACCGTATTAAGGATATAAAAAGCTTAGGAAATCATTTCTTATCTTCTAAAACAGATCATAGAACATATGTATAGCACAAAGCAACTCAAGGTTTTCAAGTTAAACTTACTAGCTTAAAAATAAAATCCTTAGTAGCTTACTTAGGCCATAAGTTTAATAGGAAAGATATGCCTAAAAATCATAGCTTTAATTTCATCAATGTAACACATAAAGGCATGGCTTAACTAGAATTAAATCATGGCTTAGCTTGATAAAATGCTAGGAAATTTATCACTTCAACTTCACTAACTCAACACTTAAAGACAAGATAAATTAAAACATGCCTTAGGTTCAATAAACCTCAAGGAATAAACACAACAAACAACCTATAGCTACCTACGGCTGGAATCAAGAAATAATGAAACACACGACTAGAAGAAGTAAAGCATACATACGACTGGAACACACACCAAAACAGAGCATATGTGCAGTTATGACCCAGAAAAACAGAGCATGGTTCGGCACACACAAAACACTCTTATCCCTCCATCCAAAAACCACTTAGCTAAGGCATGAAATAGATGAAACGAATGAAGGATCAACTCAGAAAATTATTGCATAAGAATAGGTTTGCACAGGAAATTCGAAACTCCCTATTCATGGCATAACTCACTCGACAGTCCTATAATCACAAGAAGAAAATAGAAGAACATGGCACTACCTGGTTTAGCAAGCCACAGATGGAAGAGGAAAAGGAAAACCGAAGGACCAACCCAATGAATCTCGTCCTTTTTTAAGGTGCTTCAGCCGAAACTCAAATTGAGAAGGAGCAAGAGAATCGGCTTGGAGAAAGGAAGAGGCGTTCGGTGCAAGAAAACCGAGAGGGTCTTTCTTTTTCTTTTTCTTTTTCTTTTCTTTTTCATGGGGTTAGAATGGCTGGAATTGGAGCTTGAAGAAGCTCTCCTTGGCTTGCTCTGGAAGCTGAAACCAGCGTGTAGGAGAAGGATAGAAAGGAGACCAGATTGGCTTATCCAAGAAGCTTGAATTGTCGTGTAAGGGAGAAGGAGAAGGATGAATATCCGAATGGCCTAAGGGAAGGGGTCGGTCAGCACTTGAGGAAATGAGTCAAAGCTTCCCTTGGAAGGTAAAGGGATGAATGGTGTGGATTAGTCCATAGAAAAATTATGCTTATCCTATGGTGGATAATGTTTGGGCCACTCTTCAATTAAATAAAAAGGTAAGGACTTTAGAAAATATTTTAAGATCATGAAAATATTCCCTTAAATTATTTTAATAATCCACAATAAAAAATAAAAGCACACATATCTTAAAATAAAATATTAAAATCATAAAAATCATAAAAATCTTCATCTCAAAAATATTTGACTTAAGAAATTAAATTAAAGGAAATGACGTAAGGACGTACGTAGTGAGATGCGGGTATTACAAGTAATGACTTTCCTGGTTGACGAATTTGGCAGCCAATTATCTAACCATATACAAATCTGGTCAACACTTGCAATACACCATAAACATTAGGATTGAACCACAAATTTGGCTTCACAAATAATACGCCACACATAAGAAGGATTAAATCCCAAATTAGAAAATAAGAAATCAGAGTTTGAAAAGTATTTAGCATTAAAAACATCATAGAAAATAGAATTTTGGTGTAATTGCAAGTGCCAGCCTTGCATAGCCAAGAGTGCCAAATTAAAAGCCTCCAAATCACAAAATCCCATACCATCAGAAAGTTTTGAATGACACATTTTCTTCCAACTCACCCAATGAACCCTTCTGTCATGATCTCTTTGCCCCCACAAAAAAAGGTGCAATCAGCCCCTCTATTTCCAACAAAACTCTTTTGGTAGTTTGAAATAGCTCATGGCATAATTGGTAAAAACTTGGACAACAACCTTAATTAATACTTCACGGCCAGCCTGAGATAATAACTCTCCTTCCATCCTTAAAGTTTTGCCCAAATCTAAGCCTTAATGTCTCGGAAAGTGTGAGATTTCAATCTACCAACATAATGAGTCAACCCAAGATACATAGCATGATGATGGATGGATTAAACACCCCCACAATTCCTTGATATCATTTATTACCTCTGCATTCGTGGTTTGACTAAAAAGTAATTTAGTTTTTTTCCAATTCAATTGTTTACCCGAAGCAGCCCCATAAAGAGCCAAGATATTCTGAATCTCCACATTCTCCAAAGCAGAAGTCCGACAAAAAATGATACTACCATCAACAAAAAATAAATGACTAACCAGAGGAGCTTTATTACAAACCCTTACACCCTTCACCAGATTTCGCATTTTAGCCTTTTGCAGCATTGTAGACAAAGCCTCAGTATAGATAACAAATAAATAAGGAGAGAGAGGGCAACCTTATCGAAGTTCACGTGTGGGTTGAATAAAATCCAAAGGGGCCCCATTTATAAGAATTTGATATGAAACCGTGGTTATGCACATCATGATAAGACAAATAAAGTCAACAGCAAAGCCCATTTTAAATAAAAGCTTCTCCAAGAAAAATTACTCAACCAGATCATAGGCTTTACTCATATCTAACTTGATTGACATACATCATTTTTTACCTCTCCTCCATCTTCTAATCGAATCCACCGTCTCATAAGCCATCATAACATTATCCGTAATAAGTCGCCAGGGACAAAAGCATACTGTGGTGGTGAAATAAATCCTAGTAAAATCAACTTCAACCGATTGGCTAGTACCTTAGCAATGATTTTATAGACAACATTATATAAACTAATGGGTCTACAATCTTTTATGTATTCAAACTGTTTTTTCTTCAATATCAACACAAGATATGTAAGATCAAAATCAGTTACCCAAATGTAAGACCTATAACACAGTATTAAAAACATATTCTCCTACCAAATGCCAATATTTTTGAAAAAATAACGTAGGCATACCATCCGGGCCTGGAGCCTTCTGTGATTGAATATGAAATATTGCTTCTTTGATCTTAACTTCAATAAAAGAGTGTGTCAGATCACCATTCAATGAGGCTGATAGACGGGGCTGTATAGAAGTCAATGCAACATCAATGTCAGAGGGATTAGTGGAAGCAAACAGATTCACAAAGTAAGCAACAATCATATTGCTTAGAGCAGGTCCTTCATAAAACACTCCAGCATCATCCTTGAGACTAGTGATCAAATTACGCGTCTCTAAGATGCTTTAAAGTGAAAATATTTCATTTTGGTCCCTGGCTCCCATCCAATTCACTCTAGATCGCTATCTCCACATCAATTCCTCTTTCTCCAATAGAAAATTAATATCATTCCTAACATTACAAATAGCTTGAGAAGAAATTAAAGTAGTTGGACCAGACTGCAATAACTCTAATTCCCTCCTCTTGACATCCAAGTTGTTCCTTACCGGTCCAAAATTGGATCTACTCCAAGCAATGAGATTGGATTGACACTTTTTAAGTTTATCCATTAAAGAGTCTGATATATGTAGATTCAATTGTTTCCTCACATCCCTTTTCACCAACCCACATACCTCAAATCTGAACAAGCGAATAGAATGAGGTGCAACATGGCTCATACTTATTGTGTTTAATACTAAACAATTGTGGTCTGAAACCGAAGTTACAATATTATGAATCTTACATGTAGGATATTTCTCAAGCCAATCAAAACTACTAGTAAATCAATCCAATCTCTCATTTGCTAAAGCTCCCCTTTCCCTTAAATTACTCCATATGAATAAAGGCCCAACAACATCAAGACTACGTAAATGACAGTAGTCTAAAGCAGATCGAAAATCAGACCCATTTTCTCAGAATGATGTACAATTTCATTGAAATCACCATAGCACAACCATGGTTCATCTGACTGATTTTTCAAGTATCGCAATAACTCCCATGTTTCATGTCTTTGACAAGTAACATGATTGACATATATCCCAATTAATCTCTAGCTTGCATCATTAACAGGATCCAAAAAACACAGCAAAGTGAAATTTTGAGTAAGAGCGTAAGGATAGTTGTATCTCTTGTCGCTAGAAAAGACATAGTCCTTCATCTGACTAGCATTGGCCACCACAAGGAAGCTAGAAAAACCAAAATGGTATTTGAGCCACTATTCAACGGGTATCAGAATGAGTCTCCATGATGAAGACTATATTGGGATCTTTCCTTCAAAGCAAATCTCGAAGGACATGAACTCCTCGAGGGTTCCCAAGCCCTCGAGAGTTCGAGCTCATGATCTCCATGGCGTATGGCGAGGCTAAGCATCAGCCTCCATCGATAGAACATGGTTTTCCACCATAGCTTTTCCATCAATAGATTTTAGCCTCTTCAACTAGCCAACGTGAGCAAAATAATTCAATTGTTTCTGACTGTAGTGGCATTTAGAAGGAACCATCGGCGACCAAATATGTATAGCATGCCAAGGACAATTCCCAATTTTTAGAGGAGGCTTACCCCGTCAGGATGAAGAACAAACAAAGGAGTCAGACTGTTTTAGGGCTTCTGTTAAGGGTAATGGACCCAACCCTAACTGAGGCCCATTAGAATCTGGGCTAAGCCCAAAGGCCTTTCGTGGAAGAAGGACAGTTACCCAATGGTTGAATAAAGTTCAAAAACTGCTCTGCAGGGATAACTATCGATAAGTTTGGAGACAAAGTGGTAACTGCCACCGGTGATTTCACCAACGATAGACTCCGACAACTATCGTGCTCCAAGTCAGCGACAAAAGGGGACTCCTCATGCAGGTCCTGCTTCGTATCCACACAAGATTGACTCTTTAAGGGAGCATTTCCAACTCTTAACCACGGTCCATATGGAAAGCCATTGGTATCAATCTATTCGTTATGTTGAATCCATAATAAAAGTTGCGATCTTCATGTCCAAAGAGGCCACAACAATAGCAAAATTAGGGTAAACGCTCATACTTCAAATGGACCCAAACATTAGTGGAACAATCCAGAGCTACACGTTTACCATGAGGCAATGGCTGGCTTGTATCCAAGCAAATACGAATCTAAACAAATTCACCCCACCCATGATGTAACTTAGGCAGATCAATACAACCCAAAGTCTCAATAATTTTCCTCACAGCCCGAGCGTTCATCCCATCCATGGGAAGATCATAAATTCAGACCCAAAATGAAGCAAAGGACATAGGAGCTTTTGAAACTTGCAACAATCCATCATAGTGTGATAAAATCACCAAATCATTACCAAACATCCAAGAGCCATTATTCACAATACGTTCTTTTTCACTAGGCTTGGTAAAAGCCACTAAGAACAAATTGTCTCCCATGTCATAGATTTGAAAACCGTTAGTTGGTCTCCATAGGTTTTTCATCATCGTCTTAAAAGCCTCATTGTTATAAAACTTCACAGTAAGAAGTTTGAATAGAAGCCACTGCTTTGTGTCAAAATGTTTGTTGGAATCCAAGTGATCAAATAAGCATACAACGTGCTGCTCATTTTCAAACAGGGACAATGTCTTCCAACGTTTAGAAATATCTTCGACCATTATGAGATCTTGTACAGAAAGCAGGCCGCAAATCTCAGTAAGATGATAACATACGCTCGTGAAAGAGAGAAAACAATGATCAATCATTCATTGGCTATCGCTATCGACCATATTCTTTAGGAGTAGTGATACATCCTTGAATAAGAAAATTATTAAAAAAAAGAATCCAAATAGTCTCGGAGAACATTCAATTATGAGATAATATAGAGGTAACATATATGGAAGAAGCTAGACCTAGTTACGACACCGTTTAGCTAAGAAAAATAATAATAATATATTTTAGTGGAGCCTTTTTTTTTAAGATGTCTTAATTTAGAGTTTCTGTTTTAATTATTAAAAGTTAAAAGTGAAAGATATATATAATGAAATTATCTTTATAGATAGCATTAAATATTTAATAAATATGATAAAACCACAAAAAGTCATGATGAAATTATTAGAATAATGCTATTAAACCTTCTGAAACTAATGTTCAGATGCCTATCTTGACATGGCACCATCACACACTGCCACGTAGTTTATTAAAAAAAGTAAATAATAAAAAAACAAAAAACAAAGCAGAGACACAAAATGGATATACAAAATCTAGAGTTTTCGTTTTTTTTTTTTTTTATTAATATTTTCGGAGATCCTTTTAATTTAAATATATTTTTTTGTATTTTTTTAATAAATCAAGTCACATTACATGTGGTGCCACGTCAACATCAGTACTCAAATTATTGTTTTCCATCATTTTCGTCTCTAGTCATCACTCTCATGAGATCACTTTATAGAGATACAGCCCCCATAAAACTAAAGTTAAAACGACAACATAATTTTGGTCTTTGACTACGCAAAAGAGTCAAAAGAAAAACACAAGTAGTTTCGTTTCTCTCATTTTCTTGGAGCTCAAGTTGGAAGACCACCCTCCAGTTTTGATTCTTGAAAATCAGATACTGGCATTGTTGGGATTGAGAGCATAATTCCATGCACGTGAAGTGGACAATATGAAAGGACTGTACAAGAAGAAGATAAAACACATGAATTTTGCTATTCACAAATCATTACCTAGACATACTATTTAATATAAAGTCCTTCTACTAATTATTCTTACACCATATATTTATTTTAAAAAATAAAAAAATAAAAACAGGTTTAATTTAGTAAGTTTTCATGTTAATATTATATTATATTGTCAATAAACACGCTTTAAAAGAAATACTTTAAATTGTATAAAAATAAATTTATAAATTAAAGTGATTTGACGTATTGATACATTAAATTATAAAATTAATTATATAAAATTACAACAATTTATAAACTTATTCTTATATAATTCTTTTATATTTATAACATTCTCCAAATTAAGATAAGTCAACAAAAACGTCTAGGATGTTGGAAATTGGAATTGTGTATCGAGACAACTAAGGACGTAGCACTTTTCGTCTTTTCCTACGTAACAATATTTTAATTATTTGCATTAATAGTATTTATGTGAGAGTACTGTTACACGGACCTGTATCTCTGGCTTTGCCCTCCGGACAGCAAACATGGAATACTGGAACGGCAAAATAAACAAATTTAGTTAGAAAAAATTCTTTCCCATAAGTTATTATTTATTAACTCACATTTTATACTCTATAAAAAATATTTTAATATTCTATGAAAAATATGTCCACACCCTATAAAAATGCTGTAGATGTGAAATATAGGAGTAAATAGTAGTTAATGCATAACATTCATTTTTACTAAGTTTGTTATTTATATCTTACATTAAATCCTAAAATAGAATAAAATACAAACTTTAGACGTTCTAAACTCCATTTGCGAACGCCTAGCTAGCCATCTACTCACAAATCACAAAATTTATTGACCAAGTATACGCCGTTGCAAGAAAAGTATTATATCTACAAAGAGATTACATAAAAATAAATTCACAAATTGGCTTAGTTTCATCTGATGTAATAGATTTATTTTATAATAGAAATAACTTTATAATTATACATACCATATAAAGTCATGTCAATTTATAAATTTACTTTTATAAAAAATATTTATAACTAAAATATTTCTCACATTGCAAACTTGTGACTTCCTTCGTTACAAAACCTAAGCCCATCAATAAGGGTGTACCGTATAGACAGGAAGTATAAATAAACCGAGAAGCACATAAAAATTTGACATTATCTTCCTATTTGCATTATAAAAATATTAAATTTAGAGGCCGAGTATTCATATGAATGTTTCATAATACTTATCATGTCTATACAATTTCTTTTTAACAAATCCTTAGAAAATCTAGAATTCAGATAAAATAAACACATAAGAAATGTCTTACCATATTTATAGTTGCTTCTGCAATTAATATATATTGTATAATTTGTGCATGTTTAAAATTGCGGTGGGAAATAGAATTTTTCATAATAGAGTTTTTAGTTGTAGAACTTTACTAAAAAACTATTTACTATTTAGCAAACATGCACCTAAATCGCTTAGGTAAAAAAAAAACATGCACCTAAATCGCTTTTAAAGTTAGTTAGGATAATTTTAACACCCTTAATCTTGGGATATCACTTCATTCAAAGTCTAAGGTTCAACACTTCATGAGTTCTAACAATCTTTTGGAGTCAAAGCTCCTGGTGAAAAATCAGGGATTTAACCAGTTCTGTATAGGAAAACTTCTAAGGGTGCGTTGTAAGGGACTGAAGTTTACTCTGCAATGATGGATCCGAAGGTCCTTATCTTGGAGAGGTTCTCCGACATCAAATATATATATGCTAGAGTTTTTCAATAAAAAATTCAGTTTTGTGCTTTTTAAAAAAGAACAATTTTAACTTTTTTTAAGTGCTCACAACATTTTTTTATAAATTTACCAAAACATACTATTTTTTCTTTAAAAGAATTTTTAGACTGCTAAAATTCTTTTTAAACCCCCAAACTCAAACCTTACAGTCCTTTGCGTATCATTCTTTCATTTTGACTCTTGAGTCTTTTTAATTCGTACGAAACTATGAAAGAAATAAATCTTGATGCAATCTGAATCATCCTTTCATGACGTATTCATTTTAGCACTTGATGGACATGGTTATAGTATGACCACACAAGCATAAAGCCGAAGACATGGGCCAATGTAGGCCCAACCCAAGTTTACAGAATCGAGTTTGATGGAAAGTCCATGATTGAACTTATTGTATAGGCAGAGTTTTCCTTTGGCATCTTTTTTTTTTTTTTGATAAGTTCCTTAGGCATCATGGGCTTTTTATGGCGTTTAAAATATGATTTTTTAAAAAAAATTTCTGGCCAAATGAAAATAAATAAAATTAATTTTATTTTTTCCTTTGCTTATTTAGGGGAGAAAAAAAAGGTTAATAAATAACCGATAGGAGCTTACATGGTTCGTGTTGATAGTCATTGGGAAAACTACTTACAACTGCAAAAATTAAGTTCCCTGTCTTACATATGTACTAAATAATCAATTAGATCACACTTAATTAAAAATGATTATTTAATAGTAATTATATATATCAAGCAACTCGAATTTAATCATGATCATAAATTACTATTTAATGGTGGTTAGGTTTGAAAATTAACCAAATAATTACTGTGAGGGAGGTTCCCCCCCCCCTCCCGTAGTGGGTTGGGACACAAGGGCCTGGCCCACAGTGGAGCCTCAAGACTCTCAACCACCCACAGGGAGGAGATGGGCCTAGCTCGAGAGACCCATGGGTGAAAGACAAAGCTATATATGTAGAGCGTGAGAGCTCCGAGCAAGAGGGCCTGGCACATTTAATGGCTGACAAGTCTCGCACGCAATGTCAGAAACAGCCACTACTACTTCAAATGATCGATGGCAAGAAGGACAAGAAAGAGCACGTCAGGGCAAGGGAACGCCACATTTAATAACTAATGACGTTAACATGCCACAACAAGAATGGGTATAGACCCATTTGATTAGCCATGATCAGACATGGCCCACATGACGCCTGACAAAAAGTAGGGAGGACAATAATGCAGTTCGAGTACGAAGTAACGTGACCACAATCGACAAGGTAGGAGATCGTCCGACACACCAACACGCTACAGCTGACAGGTATCTGGGACCACACCACTAGGTATATATAGCCCTTCCCAGGGGTAGAAAAACTCTCTTCGAACATTCTCATTCACTTCCATTACAGATAAGGAATCTAACTTAAGCTTCAGGGGTATCCCATACCATCTAGGCCTCAATTTCTATTCAATATTGCATGTACAACATGGTCACGATGTTCAATTGTTTTGGATACGAAACATAACATCAATAATTACTCTTAAAAAATAGTAAAAACCAAGCTACTAATTGGGTTTTATGTATGTTTTCTAGAGTTGCAGATTTGTATTTTTTATCAAAATTGGTCACTCAATTTTTCGTTGAAAAAAATAGAGACTTATGCCAAGTCTATTAAAAGAGACAACAAAGAAAGAGACCATCCGCTCTACCCTACAACACCCACCAACAAGCCATCTCCTCTTAAAATGAGCCCGACCATCACTTAGAGCATCCACATCTCATGTCCCAAAGCACCACTTTCCTTATAATTTAAGGTTTATTTTATAATTTTAACCAAAATACTCCTTACATCCTAATCTATATTTTAGAAAAAATATTTAAGGGATGAATAGTGATTTCTCAAATATAGGGAATCACTATTCATTCCCTAAACTATTTTTTATCAATATTTTATTATAATATATAAAATAAATTATTCTTCCAATTATCTACACTTTCTCTCATACTCATATTTGTTATAGTTTTAAGTAATAATTTTAAAAATAATTTAATTAATTGCAAAAATATAAAAAAATTAATTTTAAAAATGTTATCACATCCACACAAAAAGTAATTTAAATTTTTGTTTAAAATATTCAATAGAGTAATATTTCAAAATATAAGAAAAAATATTAAGTAGTTAAGTTTGTAAATAGAAGTGAACGAAAAAAGTAATAAAAAATATTATTTTAATATAATAAAGAAATGATAAAGAATGAGATATAGAATGTTTTCGAAAAATGAGTAAAATTTAGAAAAAAATTTTAGAAATTGTACTTTTTAACTAAATTATAAAAAATTTTATGAAGAATGAGATGAGAACGCTCTTATTGAGGTAGATCAGCTTTTGAGAACAGTGTAATCACATATCATCAAGAGATCCTCATCACTTTTCTTTTTTTATTTTCTTTTCAAAAAATAGAAATTCATATTTTTATATTGTTTTTCTCATTTGAGTAACATTGTAGTTGGATTTATAAATTGAAGACATGGATGGTGCTACGTCCACCGCTCCTAGCTACCACAGGAGCTACCGTTAGGTATAGTTGTTTTTTTTTTATTTTTTCGTCTTTTTTGACATGTGTTTTTTTATATTTTTAAATATTAAAAAAAATCACAATATTATTAAAAAATACTTCCTAATCATTAAGTAAAAAGAAAAATAAAAAAGTAAAATAAAAACTTTCAGCAATAATATCGAGTTGTAAGATTTAATGGTGAAAGTATCATATTCCTAGTTTTGCTAGTTATTTTGATGTGTTTTTTTTTATATGTATTTTTTTAATAATTATATATATTTTTAAAAATTCACAACATTATTAAAAAATATTTTCTAAATCACGAAAAAAAAAATAAAAAATAAAAAATAAAAAATATCAACAATAGCTCCCAAGAAAATGTTGGAGCGGGATGCTGTATTTCCTTTGAGCAATAGATGTGAACGAAAATATAAATTTTAAGAAATAGATATTATTTAGTTCTGTACGGACGATTTATTTTGCATCTGTCAATCAAAGCAGCCATGGGCCGACAAAATAATTTCAAGCCGTGAGATTAACGGTTTAGATCGCTTATGGGCCGAACACTTGCACCGAGTTCCCGTGTCTCGGGAAAGTACTGGAACCCTCTCATCATTATTCAAATAAATAAATATATTTTATATTTTGTATATATATCTCATTAACGATTCAGAAAGTACTAGTACTCACGCTTGGGTTTGCTTCTCTCTGTTTCTAGGGTTTTACGGCCTCCTTTTACCATTTCTAGCCAATATGAGGTAAGGGCTCCGCTCCATTTCCTATGTTCCTTTCCTGATTTTGTATCTCTGCATCTCTGCTTTGATCCGTTTATGCTCGGGCTGCTGATGTGTACTTCACACACTGCCCTTTCGATCTGTTTGGTTCCTCAGGAAATGAATGGAATGATACCCAAAATAAAGACGTGATTTCTTATGCTTACTTTGTTTTGATGATCTGTTGTTTCAGACGCAAGTGTTGTTTTTTTTTTTCAAAAGATTTTTTTTCGTTATTATTTTGCTCATTTCCTCTGGAATGAGACGCTTTGTTGGAAAATTTGTGAATGAAAATATATTTTTGGAATATAATGTAGTTGGTCGGTCATCAATTTCAGTAATTGATTTTAGTTGGAACTTGCGGTGCAATCGTATTTATACAAGTAATTGTTCATGTAAGTGGCTGATAGTATTACTAACCACTTATATTCATAATTACCAATTACGAAATTTAACTCCAAGGGTTTAGGATGAGTGCCTAAGCACCTGGTTACCGTTACCCGTTACCCATGTTTGAACCCCTAGGGAAACATCTTCGGTGCCCGTCCTAATCATTTATCCTGGTTTCTAAGTTGTGTTGGACATTTGATATAGTCCATGTAAAATTGCGGCACAATACAAAATTACGGTTTTGAAGACATGATGAACCTCAGTTGGCGTTGAAACTTGTCACTGTTGAATGTTAAATTATATGTTGGAACTAGCTAGACGCATGCAGTGCATGGGAAACTGGTTTTTGCATTGCTAAGGTCGTTTTGAACATTTCTAGTGATTTGGTTAACAAGTAAAGGATATAGGCAAGGTTAATGAGTTGCCATTCTGCGAGAGCCACTAACTATTGTATTTGCCATTCTGCGAGAGCCACTAACTATAGTGCTTTGAATTGTTGTAAATGGTCTGTCCAATGATTGGTACTTCCATGCTTTTTCTCTATTCTTTTCTAGTTTTCTCACTCTTATTAATGCTTTTCCAACATGCTGTAGTCGTCATCCTGAGGTGAAGTGGGCCCAGAGGGTGGACAAGGTTTATCTTACAGTGCTACTGCCAGATGCCAAAAATGCAAAGGTTAATCTTGAGCCTGAAGGAGTTTTCACCTTCTCCGCTAGTGCAGGAGCGGGCGACCTCCTCTATGAGCTGAAATTGAATCTTTTTGATAAGGTTGATGTAGAGGTAAGAAGTTAGTTTACCTTATTGTTTGTAGCATTTAATTCACCACTGAGTTGTTTTCTAGTATATTTATCCATTTCTCTGCTCACAAAATAGAAAATAGTGTTTGCTAAGCTTTGCTATTATTGATCAATGCTGGCCTGGTCTTGTGCTGCCCATGTTGCCTGTGAATTATTATCAGTTAATTAGGTTCGTAGTTATCCAAATCAATCATTGAATATATGTGTCCATTATGTTTTATGGTCATTCAACAATATTTCTCTCTATAACTCTTAAGGTCAGTAGGTGAAGTAATTTTTTATATTAGAGCTTTGTGAGACCATATGATGCAGCTAGTATGCATAATTATTGTAGTATGCATAATTATTGTGGTATTTGGTTTGGAAAATTATATTTTAGGTATTTCTTTAAGTAATTTATTTTTAATGTGTTATCAATTTCACTTCATTCGTTTAGGAAAGCAAAATAAATATAGGAGTAAGGAGTATATTCTGCATCTTGGAGAAGGCAGAGAAAGTATGGTGGAAGAGGCTGATGCGCGAAGATGGCAAGGCACCACATTTTATCAAAGTAGATTGGGACAAATGGGTGGATGAAGATGAGGATAATGGTACTAATTCTTGTCTAAACTTTGTTCTTTTGTGCTTTTAATAGACCTGGTTTAATTGACAATACTATGATATTAGTTCGGTATTAATTGACTTTCTGTTTTGATTAGGTGCTAATGACTTGGATTTGGGAGGAATGGATTTCTCGGTATGGGGATGCTAGCTTAGGGGATTTTTATATTGTATTTTCACTTTTGGTTGTGGTTTTTGGCTTATTAATGTTGTATTCTGCAGAAATTTGGAGGTATGGGAGGTATGGGAGGCATGCCTCCAGGCATGGGAGGCATGGGAGGCATGGGCGATGATGCAATGGGTGGCTTGGGAGGAATGGATTTCTCCGTATGTGAATACTAGCTTTTGAAACTTTTATATACAACTTTTACTTTTGGTTAGGTTTAATGGCTTTGTTATTGTGTTTTGCAGAAATTTGGAGGCATGGGTGGCATGGGTGATGATGCAATGGGTGATGACTTCGAGGACAGTGATGACGAAGGTAACAAAACCATAAGTGTTTCCAATTGATGAAAGGTGTAGTGCTTTGTTATGTGTCACCCTTTCCAGACATAAACCTGGTGAATCCTGCTATGTTTGTTGGTGTGTACATATTAGTTAATGTAATATCCCAAATTTAAGTATAGGAAGATGGTGAATTGGATCTTAAATTGTTAAGGAGGGAGAATTTCTTATCCTTTAAAATGATTTCTTTATTTCGATGAGTACCCTATCCTTTATAATGATTTCAAAAGGCTCTAATTGTAACATTGAACAATCCTTTTATCGTATAAGATTAGATGTGGCTTGGCCTTCCTTGGGCCATTCCAATTGGTATTTGAGCGAGTATAGGAAGGTGACAAATGAGATCTGACATTGGAAGGGAAAAGCTATTACCTTTGTAATGATTTCAAAGGGCTTCAATTGGATTATTGACTAGTCTTTTTGAGTGGGTTGGGCCTTCGTTGTGTCTTTACAATTAAAAAGACCAAAAAAGTTAAGGTAGATGGAAGGAAAGCAAGTTATTTGTCGGAGTTGTTAAGGCTAAGTTATATCTTAAAGGAGATGTCCACTATTGATGGATATCTCTCTTTTATCAAGTAACAATAGAGTTGTGATATGGCTGATATGGTGCAACCAGTTGAGATCCTATATATGCGACATTATATAAATGTTGAATTGCAGGCAGTTACTTGTTAATTGAAAGAAACATGCAGCAATGTGCAGATCTGTAGAGATACTTAGTAGAAAGCTGCAGATATGGTTACTCATTCATAGCATTTCGCTTATATCTTTATTTGTCTTAGTAGAAAGCTGCAGATATGGTTACTCATTCATAGCATTTCGCTTATATCTTTATTTGTCTTAAGAAAAAATTGAAGAAGAAATCTGAGTGTCGTCAAATTGCACATATGGGGAAGCTGGCATTTTATTTTATAACCTTGGACCTTGAAGTTAATGCAGTAGTAAACTTGCATTTTATTTTGTTGCGCGTGTTAATTTTATGATTAAAACAATGATATTCATACAATTATTTTACCACCAACCAACGTGATTGGAGTCATAAAAAAGCTTGTATGCATATATTTTATTAACTCTTTACAAATAAGGGAGATTCGTTAAATGCACTCCTGAAATAGGAAGAAAATGTTTAGTGCAGTTTTTCAAGTCTTGTTTCATGTTTTTTTTTTTCTTAATCTCTAACCGTTTATTGACAACGATGAGTATATTTTTTTCCTGTTTTGGCAGACCAAGAAGTTTCAAAGTCAGACAAGAACTTGGAAGGAGGTGCAAAGGCAGAAGAAGAGCATGGCGGTGCTTCCGGAGAGAAAAAAGAAGCTGCAGCAAGCATATAGTGTTGTGGTGGGTTGAGAATGATTTTTAACTATGGCTTTGAACTTTGTGGTGGGTGGTAAATTGTCAGTCTCTTATGACTGTATCCGTGTGTGTCAGTTTGTACTAACAGGGTTGATATCTATGATGTTCAATCATCAAAACTTGAACGATATATTTCGCCTTGGCTAGTAGACAAAACATTAATTTCAGACAGGCAAAATATAATTTTTACTTCAAAATATAGAATGTTCTGTACTTTTTTTTAGAAAAAAAAACATCTATGATAATCCCGAGTGTTTAACTGGACTGGGTTTTGCTTCATGGTTGACCAATTTATGGAGCCTGGTTGAAATTAGTTTATATATTTCAAAGATACGTACAAGCCTAAATAAATAAATCTTAGCAGCCCTTTATAAAAATATAGGTCCAATTAATAAATATTAGTTTTTTTTTTTCTTATAATTTTTTAAGGTGGGGGTCTATTTTTTAATAAAGGCTTGCTCATGATTTTTGTCGATTTGTCATTTGTAGAAATCATCACTCATTTCATACAGGATGTATGGACATATTGTTAGAGATACCGATTAAGTCTCTAAACACTATAATTTTTTCGTTTATGTTCTCTTTGTATTGACTGAGTGCCAAGTCTTCTCTTGCTTGGATATGGCGCAACAATGGTGATGATGGCAACTTTAGTATGGTGAGGTTAAGTGTTTAGGCTAGATGAAGTGTATGGAGTGATGAGAAAATTGGCTAAGTGTTGGTGTGGTTAGGTGAAAAGTGTTACACGGCACTAAGGTGACTTAGGATTGGCGCCACTTGAGGGTTTAGGTTTAGGGTTTGGTTGATGACTTAGGGTTTAGGAGATGAAAGATGGGTTTAGGGTTTGGAGGTGGGTGGCTAAGGCTGCTGAAATGTGGGAGTGTCAAGATGGAAAGTATTTTGGGTTGGCTAGGATTTGATGCTAAATGGTAAGATGCATGGGAATGGTTGGGAATTAGAAGTTTGACTAAGACAATGGTTAAATTTCGAATTTGAAGGGATTGGAAGATTTGTGGGATTTGGCTAGGTCGAGGATTGGATGAAGGGTAAATATGGCAGGTGGCCAAATAAGGAAAGTAGGGCAAACACTTGTAGCAGTCGAAATTAGAGTTGAATGGATTGGAAGAGCAATGGGATGAAGAACACTAAGAGCAAAATGATAAACAATCAAGAATAAAGCAAAATACTTGAGCAATTGAATGAACAAAATAAAGTAATCTAACAATTGATTCACGAATTGTACAAGTGTTGAATAAACATCATATATTGATAAAATAACATTAATAAAGATAAACACAACTTAGATTCACGAATTGTACCAAGTTGTAAGACAAGATAGTTGAATCACTCCAATTCATAAATTGCATAGAATGATCATCTTTTTGGGATTCACGAATTGCATCCAAAAAGCCCAAGTGCTAAGCATCGATGGTGATCTCTCAAACAATAGTTCTCCCTCTAGGATTTTTGCCAAAAGATCCTAAAGTAAGAAAAAGATGTCCTATTTATAAGCAAAACAAGTTGGAAATTTCCAATAGGTCCCTTTGAAATAAATGAAATAAAATAATTAAAATAAATAAAATAAATAAAGATAGTGGCATGGACCACATAGCCGTTGCATGCATGAGCCAATGGTTCGGCTAAGATGGTGCCTGGGGGTTGAACTTTGGCTTAATTTCATGCTGAAAATGCCATTTTTGAGGTTGGCTTGACTGTGACTCGACCCTGGCTCGAGCCAAAGTTCGCTCGATATTCCGCTCGAGCGAATACAACCTGAGAACTTTGCTCGAAACTCGCTCGACAGTCCGCTCGAGCGAGTCTGCAACCCAAGAGCTCCACTTGACACTCGCTCTACACTCCGTTCGAGCGATCTGTGCATATGGCCAAGATACAACTTTAGAGGCGATTTTACGTGGGGGTCTAACACATATGCCTTGGTTGCCTGCTTTTATAGGTAGGTTTTTATTTAGAAAAATTTTACTCATTGTTTTTACACATGATTTGTTTTTGTTTATTAAATGTGTCGTGTATGAATGATGAATGTAAAACAATTCAAATAATATATAAGAAATAAAATAAAAATATGATGTGATGTGTAGAATGATAAGTAGTAAAGTTCTTTTATTTATTTATTTAGTGTATTGTTGCGATTGTAGTAAGAAATATAACTTATGGCCCAATATAGAGTTTCGGTAAGAGTCTTAAAAAGTTTTTAAATAACCTTAAAAATTATTTAATAGAAAAATTAGGTTGTTTATGTGTTACATATTAAAACATTTTTAATCTCAAATAAACTAAAAAATATGTTTAATGC
>QEOT01008260.1:84339-117991 GCA_003123785.1 Pterocarya stenoptera | reverse complement strand
TTTTTTTTTTTTTTGATAATTAGTTCAGTTTTTTCTATTTACCTGTTGCGATCATGCACTCATTTTGGAGTTTCTATAGGAAATCCTAACATGGTTAAGGCTCTTGCTGGGAATAAATCTGACTTGGAAGATAAGAGGAAAGTGACTGCTGAAGTAAGTATTTATTCTGTTTTACAATTTTCACTGTGATACTATATTTTGTTTCGCGTGGTGGATCACTTTGTCACTCCTTATTTTTTTGTCTTTTCTTTTTCGATTGTGCTTCGACTCAGGATATACAATGACAACTTAGCTCATCTCCTTTATAACAAAGGCTGATTTCACTTCTTTTATCTGTTCAATTTCCTTATTTGAACTTCAATTATCAACTCTTAGGATTTTTTTTTTATAAGATAAGCTCTTAGCATTTGTACTTCTAACCAATCTTATTAGTTTATAGCTTCTCATGGATTCCATTAATGGCACAACTGTGAGCTTTTGTGATGCTGGAACTTATATTTAGCAGCTAATGAGTAATATTTGAAGGTTGTTGAGGCTTGTTTAGGGGAAACTAACTGATATGTTGCAGATCCCTAACAAATTAGTTTTGGTTGTTTGCAGGTTGGGAAATTAATGTTTAGGGTTGAAATAATGTGAATAGGGTTGAACGTATAAAACTGCAAGTAAAGAGAAAAAGAAATAGAGATACAAAAAAAAAAAAAAAAGGCATAATTCTAGGGATCTTGAGCATCCACCCATGAGAAAGATACATCAGAAATCGAACAAGTAGCTGGCTTTTCCATATTTTTGGTTAATTGCTTAAAAATACAACTACTTAACATGTGGACCAAGTTTTTCATAAGTCAACTCAACTGAAGATATGGCTAAAGTAGATCCAAAGGGGCCCACTACTGACCAGAACTTAAGAAATGAAGCTGAGAAACTGAAAAAAAAAAGATGGGACAATGAGCTTACATATTCAGAGTGAGAGAGAGAAAAACAAATCCTTATCCAGGTGATTGACTCCACAAATAATTTAGTACAAACCAAACTAGCCCGAGTTAAAACCTTTTAAATTAAAAAAAAAAAAAAAAAGTAACTGCTACATTTCTTCTCCTCAAGCAAGTTCTCTTTGGGTATTTTACCAAAAAACCCTTTACCCGCCTTCCCTCTTCTCAAATCTCCACACCACATATTTGCATCATTTTGGTTAGTCTGGTGTAAGATTTCAGCGTCTGGGAGTTAAACTTTTGGTTAGTTATTCTGAGAGTGAAATTAGACAGTAGTTCCCTTTTCTCTTCAGGTTTTACACTATTTCTCATTGTTTTTAAGTGAGTGTAGTATTTATTTTCTTTCAATCTTGATCCAAGGTTATGCTGTTATTTGATCTTGTTTCATCAGAGTATAAAGGTTTTCTTTTCATCTTTTTCCTCTTGTTTTTATTTTTCCTTTCTTTATCATATTTAAACTCACTATTAAAAAACTTTAAAACCTGTATTTGAAATTGTGTTTATTGTCCTTCAATTGTAATTGATGTTGCAGGAGGCACGTGTATATGCTGAGGAAAATGGGCTCTTTTTCATGGAGACCTCTGCCAAAAATGCCATCAACGTAAATGATATATTTTACGAAATAGGTATTGTACTTTCATTTCTACCATGTTGGGCTTCATATCTTGGCATAATTTTTGTACTTTCAGATTTGTTTTGTGAATTTGATTTTTTGTAGGTTTTAATTAAATGGTAGTGTTAACACAATGAGAGTAGTCTTTCCTACTACAGAATAAATCTCTGATATCCCAACTTAAATATCACTCTCTGCATTAGCAATAGAAGTATTAGATTTGTGCCATACTGAAATAAAATTACTTTACAAGTGCGTTGTTTTTAAATGAAGCTCTCACTTAGGGGAGATTTTCTTTCCTTCTGCTGTTGAGGATGGCTAAACAGGTGTTCTTTAATTTTTTTTGATAAGTAATAGATAAATTTTATAGATGAGAATGAAATAGGCATAGCCCGTGTACACAGTAGGTATATAAAAGAACACCTAAATACATTCTATGAACGACAAATTAAAGACAAAAAGTCATGCACATTGTTCCCATCTAGTACAATAGCTGAAAATCAAAGCATTAAAGTGTGTACAAAGAAATTCTGCATTTCCGCCAGTGTGTGCTCCTTGTCTTCAAAACAACGCTCATTCTTTTCCGACCAAATGCACCAACACATGATGCACAATGGGAAAGGTGTTCTTTTATATCCATCGGTGCCTGCTATATTTATATTCTGGTTTTCTTTAAGTCACGGAATGGGAGTTTCAGCGTCCATGGGTAATCATGGTGGTATAAACTTTTAAGATAAAAGTAGTGCACGCCTGCAAGTTCCCATCTTGGTAGCATTATAACTTTTTCTTTCCATTTTTTATGATGGTGACACGTGTCCTGAAATTCTTCCATATACAGCTAAAAGGCTTCCCAGAGCACAGCCTGCTCAGAATCCGGCAGGGATGGTTCTTGTGGATAGGCCCACAGAAGGATCTCAAGCGGCATCTTGCTGTTCATAATGTATTTTCAAAAATAAGTTATAGGTCTGTTATTTTCTCTGCTCTCTGGTTTGCTTGATGTGCATATACTTCAATGGCATTGTGTTTTGGAACAGAAACAAATATGTGGGGTCTGATGATGGATTTAAAGAACTACCATTGAATGATATGATTTATTATCTGAGGTCTCTTTAGCATTGTTGAACATGTCTCTTCTACTTACTATTTATCTGTTAAGACTAGGATGCCCATGTTAAGCACACTATTGTCATATTCATGCAATAATTTCTTTGGTAAATTTACCAAGTTATCATCCTATGGTTCTCGGGTTTAAAACAGGGTGATGAGTTGTGCTGTCTAGGGCTATAAGCTGCCAAAACTCTAGGGTGGTAGGGCTCTAGGTCAGTAGAATTTGGTAGCAAAGCTTGTCTTGACTGGACAACATCATCCTCTTTTGTTTCCTTCAAACTATGGAGCTGTTTATTGGTAATAGAAAAATGTTACTTTGTCCAGTCATTTTGACACCTTATATATTTTAATTTTTTATTTAATTTTTTTTTACTTAATAGTTAAGAAAGTGGTTATTAGTGTATTAATATATATTTTTTTATTTTTAAAAATATTTTAAAATGATAAAAAAAATGTGAATAAAAAAAATTGAAAAAAAATAAAATAGTTAATTTGGTCAAGTGGTCAGATTGAGTGGGCTACTCTGGGCGGTAGAGTAGCCCAACTCTTGGTAATAATTCCTTGTCTTTAAAAAACAAAAATTCCCATTTTTGTTGACGATAGGCTTGAATCATCCTACACTTTGGGTGCCACTTTGATGTTTCCATTAGAATTAAAAACTTTTTAAATTAGACAAATTATATTTGTAGTCCTGAAGTGTGCAGTCTCTGCATATTCTCTTTGAAAAAAGTAGATAAATTTGAGATCCACATGAAAAAATTAGTTTTTTAATGGTTGACTCCACTTTTTTTAAGGTAGTGCACATGGACTGCATGCTCCAAAATTGCATATAACATTACATTTCCTTTAATTAATGTACTGGCCAAAAATAGATCTAAAATTTAAATTCCAAGTAATTAACAATAAATAACACGCTAGAAAATAAAACACGATTCTTGAAACTCCAAGAGAAATGATATTTACAGTTGTGGAGTATGCAAGTGCCGCACAATCTCTTTGAAAAAAATGAGTAAATATGATACTCATGTGAAAAAAAATTAATTTTTTAATAGTGGATTCTTTTTTTTTTTAAAAAGATTGCGTGGCGCTTCCGCACTCTACGACTTTATCTAGCATTGTTCTTTTATAATAACTAAGAGCTTTGCTACTTATCATTTCCATACATCATATTTATTTTTATTTTTTGGTTTTATTCTTCTGAAACTAATTGAATTATTTTAGTTATCATTCATACATAACATATTTGGTAAGAGAAAAATAAAAGTTAGTGTGGTGTGTGGGGTTAATGAGTAGAATTTTTCACTAACTAATTAATGTGAAATGACTGTTGGATATCTCAATTAAGATACCTGCTGATAGATTTTTGAGTTTCTTAAGTATTTGTTTGGAAAATTCATTTTATATCCTCTCAAAATTTACATTTTAAATATCGTTAAAACATAAATACTTTTAAATTTTAAATTTTAAATTTTTTTTATCTAATAATTACCTAATTATTATAAATTTTTTAAACTTTCAAACGAAATAGAAAATAATACAAATTTTTCAAATTTTAAAACAAAAATAATATTAAAAATTTATATTCTAATAGTATTTTAATTTTATACTATTTTTATTTAATTTTTTATAGAGGGTGCAAGTCATGCACACTTATTAGAAAAAATATAGGATTTACTATTAAAAAATAATTTTTTAACGTGTGTTCTAGATTTACCAACTTTTTTTAAATAGAATGTGCGAGACTTACACACCCTAAAATTACAAATGCCATTTCTATTTTCTTTCTCATTTTTCATATTTTAACTCAAACTATTTTAACTTAAACTATTTTATTATAAATAAGTTTATCACAATTTATTGAACTGTATTTCATCTCATTCATCTACTTTGATACGTTGTTTTTGAAGTACGGGGTGCAGGCAGATGGAAATGCATATCCATCCATCTGCATAGAATGTGGTTGGCACTTGGCGCCGATGTGGAATATAGGATGAGTAATATTATATATAGTCTAAGAGTAGGTAAATGTTGCGCAACTGTTTTAAAAAAAGGACGATGCTATTCGCCCCGTTGGTTTGTCCCGCTTGACGTGGAAAACACTTTATTACATTTTAAAACATAAAAATAGAAAACTCTACTCGCCCCGTTGGTTTGTCCCGCTTGACGTGGAAAGCACTTTATTACATTTTAAAACATAAAAATACACAAAGCCCCATCCGTGAACCCGTGAAGCACTCTGCACGCAAGTCACCCCGTGAAGCCCCATCGACCCAGTGAAGCCGCAGTTCATCTCCGACCCCGTGAAGGCCCAACTTCATCCCATCGACGAAATATCTCTGACCTCTCCAACACCTCTCCGACCTCACTCATGTCCAACAGTAAGGTTTTTTATTTTTTTCCCCCTCCCAGACCCAAGGGTCGGCTCGCCTAGACCCACCCACCATTTCGGCCGCCCAGACCCTCCATTCTGCCGCCCCCAGCCCCACCAGTTCGAGCCCCACCCCTCTCGGCCATCTCTCCGTAGATTATTTTCATATATTTCTTCCCCTGCACTGCACTAGACTAGGGAGGCTGAATTCCTCCCAATATATATTTTTTGTTTATTTTGTCTGGGTTTTTTTTTCCTTTCTAAGCTATTTATGTTGTTGTGGTTATTGCTTATTGTACTAAGGAAGGGAATAAAAATTGAATAAGCAAACAATTTGTGAAAATTCGGATTGCATTTCACATGTTTGTGAAAATGCTTGTGAGAAGTGAATTGGGATGAAATATGCTTGGGAGATGTGAATTGGGATGTCTGATGCTTGTGAGAGCAGAAACTAGACTCAGTTACGTACAAGGCATGTACTTTGTTTTTGTTTTATTTCTTGTTGCTTATGGGTTGATTTTAGGCAATGATTTTGAGTTTAAGAGGGCATGATGATATTTGTAGTGAATTCAGGAATAAAGTCACGGCATTATTGTTTAATTTAATTCTATGGTGTTGCATGTAGGTAATTTCGGCAATGTAGGATGATGGCTTCATTTTCGTGGTTTATAGGTTGAAGGAACTGAGTAAATATAAGGGGTACCAGGTGAGAGATGTGTTAGAAAGAGTAATGTTGTCTAAGTGTATTTTGTTTTAGAAAGAGTAATGTACCAGTGTAGTGTATTTTTTTTAAAATTAATTGGAGTCTATTATTAATGGGCATGACATTCATGACATCCATTGGACATGTTCACTTAATAAAATAGAAAATATGATCTGGCTGGTACGTGTTCACCTGCATGTAAATGTATTTTTTCATTTTTCACGGAAGTTCATTTGCCCCACACCAAGTCCTATCATGAAAAGTTTCGCCATGGTTTAGAAGTAGAAGTTGGAAAAATGAATGTTAACGACAAATAATTATTTCATTTTCATTTCTTGAAGGAAAAAACTTGTCAAACAAGTTTTTTAATCCTACAATGTCGGAAGCACGTAGTAGCACTAGCAATATGTCACGCTTAAAGAACTATTTAATTATGTGTCGTTAACATTCATTTTTCCAACTTCTACTTCTAAACCATGGCAAAACTTTTCATGATAGGACTTGGTGTGGGGCAAATGACCTCCCGTAAAAAATGAAAAAATACATTTACATGCAGGTGAACACGTACCAACCAGACCATATTTTCTATTTTATTAAGTGAACACGTCCAATGGATGTCATGAATGTCATGCCCATTAATAATAGATTCCATTTAATTCTAAAAAAAAAATACACTGCACTGATACATTACTCTTTCTAAAACAAAATACACTTAGACAATATTACTCTTTCTAAAACATCTCTCACCTGGTACCCCTTATATTTACTTAGTTCCTTCAACCTATAAACCATGAAAATGAAGCCATCATCCTACATTGCCAAAATTACCTACATACAACACCATAGAATTAAATTAAACAATAATGCCGTGACTTTATTGCCTGAATTCACTACAAATATTATCGTGCCCTCTTAAACTCCATAGAATAAAGATTAAAACCATTGCCTAAAATCAACCCATAAGCAACAAGAAATAAAACAAAAACAAAGTACATGCCTTGTACGTAACTGAGTCTAGTTTCTGCTCTCACAAGCATCAGACATCCCAATTCACATTTCCCAAGCATATTTCATCCCAATTCACTTCTCACAAGCATTTTCACAAACATGTGAAGTGCAATCCGAATTTTCACAATTTTTTTGCTTATTCAATTTTTATTCCCTTCCTTAGTACAATAAGCAATAACCACAACAACATAAATAGCTTGGAAAGGAAAAAAAGCCCAGAAAAAATAAACAAAAAAAAAAATATATTGGGAGGAATTCGGCCTCCCTAGTCTAGTGCAGTGCAGGGGAAGAAATATATGAAAATAATCTACGGAGAGATGGCCGAGAGGGGTGGGGCTGGGGGGGGTGAAATGGAGGGCCTGGGTGGCCGAAATGGTGGGTGGGTCTGGGAGGGGAAAAAATAAAAATAAAAAACCTTACCGTCGGACATGAGTGAGGTCGGAGAGGAGTTAGAGAGGTTGGAGATATTCCGTCGATGGGATGAAGCTGGGCCTTCACGGGGTCGGAGATGAGCTGCGGCTTCAGTGGGTCGATGGGGCTTCATGGGATGATTTGCTTGTGGAGGACTTTGAGAACGTAGAGAGTGCTTCACAGGTTCACGGATGAGGCTTTGTGTATTTTTATGTTTTAAAATGTAATAAAGTGCTTTCCACATCAAGCGGGACAAACCAACAGGGTGAGTAGAGTTTTTCTTAAATAATAAAAAAAATAGAATCTATTATTAAAAAGTTAATTAATTAATTTATTTTTACGTTTACCTTTTTTTTTTTTTTTTTTTTTAATTGTGGAGTATTTGGATACTTGGTCGTAAATGGTAAGATTGAGCAGCAGTGGTACTCTTTTGTACTCTCTCACTGCATTACACTCTGTCACGTACGTGCGTTATCTTTTATGAAATCTTGTCATCTTTAGCACGTAAACAGGCGTTCCCATTTGCGTCATATCCAACCCAACTCCATTATCGAACTCCTGATTCCTGAATGATAAAAGTGGATCACCATATTATATATCCATCTTCTTCATTGTTTTTGAGTATATATGTTCCTTCTATACTATATATCTCTTTTGCGTCGCAGCTAGCTAGCTCGAGCGCGCAAGAGCTGAACATGATAATCAGAGAATAATTCAACATAATTGGCTAAATTTCCAGTAAATGGGAAAACAGATTAAACTACAAATTATCATTATATATGTAATAATTACCTCTCTCTCTCTCTCTCTCTCTCTCTCCCCCCAGATATCCCACCAAACTCTCCATCCTCCCCCACGTACATTAACTTAAACCAATAGTAGTAATAATATTCAAGATTATCAACCATAATGTACAGCTTTATTCCGAGTTCTCGTGAAACTTTCAGAGACGGGACAAGGCCTGCAGAATCTGCTCGCCATACTGAGGGGCTTGGATATTGGACTTGTCGGAGTGATTATTGGAGACAACGAAGTGCTTTGCTTTCTCCCTCAGTTCGTTTTTCAGAATCTTTCCTGTTGAGTTCTTTGGCAGCTCGGCCAAGAATACCACTTTCTTTGGAACCGTGAAATGGGGAAGATTTTTCCTGCAATAGGAGATTATCTCTGCCTCGCTCACGTCGACGTCGGTTCCGCCGGCCGAGTTGTTACTAAGGGTGACAAAAGCGCAGGGGCTCTCTCCCCAGTGAGGGTGCGGCATTGCCACCACCGCGGCTTCCAGCACTCTTGGGTGCCTATACAGTACCGACTCCACTTCGACGCTGCTGACGTTTTCACCTCCAGATATGATCACGTCCTTGGACCTGTCCTTGATTTCCAGATACCCATCTGGATGTACAACCCCTACATCTCCTGTTAAGAACCAGCCATCCTTGAACGCTTTGGACGTGGCTATTGGGTCCTTGAAGTAGCCCTTCATGATGCTGCTCCCACGCAGGACTATCTCTCCCATAGTTTTGCCATCGTGGGGAACACTGGCCATGGTTTTCAAATCCTTTACGTCAACATCAGCCAGCGTTAGTATGGATATACCTTGCCGTGCCTTGAATTTGGCCTGATCATCGCGCGGCAGTTGATTCCATTTGGCCTGCCATTCGCACACGAGTGCCGGACCGGTTGCCTCCGTCAGTCCATAAGCATGCGTGACGTGGAATCCAAGCGGCTCGATTTTTTCAAGCAGGGCTGCCGGCGGGGGCGCTCCTCCGGTGAGTATTTGGACGGGAGGCGCTATCTTCTGGCCTCGTTCCTTCGGTTCTGCCTGAAGGAGGACGTTGAAAATTATGGGTGCACAGCACATGTGTGTGACCTTGTGCATAGCGATGCTCCGATAGATGTCTGAGGCTGTGGTGTTGCGCAGGCACACGTTGGTGCCGCCGCGCGCGGCGATGCCCCAAGTAAAGGTCCACCCGTTGCAATGGAACATGGGAAGCGTCCACAGATAGACAGGCTCGCTTCCCATTTCCCATCCGAGAACTAGGCTAAGGGTGCTAAGGAAAGCTCCTCTGTGGCTGTACACCACTCCTTTGGGTTCTGATGTTGTTCCTGACGTATAATTCAGAGCAATCGGATCCCATTCATCCTCGAGGTCAACGGGAACATACCTGGGATTGCCCTTGTGGACCAGTTGCTCGTACTCCAACTCGCCTAGCCGGACGCCGGTAGGCGAGTCAATGTCATCGATGACAATTACCAAGGGGATGGACGACTCCGGTACCCTAGAATCCTTTGATTGATCCATGAGTAACCGGAGAGCCTCGCGTGCCAGGGGCACGTATTGGCAGTCCACAAAGAAGACCTTGGCTTCAGAGTGTCGGAGAATGGTGGCTATGGTTTTAGAATCGAGCCGGATATTAATGGTGTTGAGCACAGCCCCTGCCATCGGCACTGCAAAATGCATCTCATACATGGCTGGAATGTTTGGAGCCAATACAGATACCTGCACAAACCAAGTCAAACAGATAATGAGTTTCTTTGCTCATGACAAAATAATAAAAATATACGTCCTTTTGCTGGGAAAGTGAATCATGATGACCAGCAGCTAGGAAGGTAGACTTACAACATCGTTCTTGACTATGTTAAGGGACCGGAGAGAGGAAGCAAGGCGGCAGCAACGCTCGTATGTTTGCTGCCATGTGAAGCGGGTACGCTCATATATCACAGAGGTACGATTGGCATAAAACTTAGAGGCTCTGTTTAAGAAAGTTATAGGGGAGAGGGGGGCATAATTAGCTCCACATTTTGGTAACTGATCCATTGAAGTTTTTTGGATGCTTACTTCCTAGTTCAGAAGGTGCACTGCAGAGAGAGAGAGAGAGAGAGAGAGAAGTGTGGGGTTTATTTTGTTGTGACGATGGGCGTGAATGATCATAGAATGGGGGGGAATATATAGTGGTAGATATAAGTGTGTACAGAAATCACTTGGACCTACAAAGGTTGGGCCCCTTAATTTAGGTGGGGAGGAGTGAGGGAAAATTACTTGAAGCTTTCATGGAAATACAAGGAACTTGCCATGAAAGGAGCTTAAAGTTTGAACACACGACTTAGTACTGTTGACCCCTTAATTTCTTATTGCACCAAAACTAAGTCGAACCTCTTCCAACTCCCGTTATTATATAACGATTTTTTCTATTCATCTTATATATTATATTTATATTTATTTTATTTTTTAAAATGAATTGAGTTCTTTTAATAGTTAATATTTATATACCATATATTTGAAAAAAATTAAAAAATTAAAATTATATAAGATATATGATATAAAAATTATGAATAAAAATTTTAAAATAATATTATATACAGTAAAGTGCACAAATATCTTATTAATTTTTTTACACGATTGCATACTTATTGCTCCAACTTTCATTTCTCACATTTTTGAGATATATTGCTTTGACAAGATTGTCTGGCTGCGTGACTCTTCCTCTAGCCCATGCACGGTCCCACTTCTCCATCGCACTAAATTTTTTTCTCTTACCGTTTCTGCGTTCTAGCTTCTTTTTTGTATTTTTCGGTTCTGCATTTTCTGAGCAAGTACGATTCACTTTATTCATGTGTTCGTGTCTCAACTCTCTCAATTCTAAAACTTAGGTTTAAAAGCGGTAAAAATTAAAAATTAAATAAAATATTATTTTTTAATATTATTATTATTTTAAAATTTAATAAAATTAAATTATTTGTTATATTTTATTTGAGAGTTTGTAAAAATTATAATAATAAGATGATATGAAATGAGATAAATAGAAAATATTTTTCAATCCAAACTGAGGAAGAGCCATGAACAATACTGTAGCTGGAGCATAATAATTGGACATCCTTTTATTGCGCATGGTTCAACATCGTCAGAAATTTGCACTAAAATTGTACATCATATCTACGATATTATTTTTGGCTATAGCTACAGGCTTGTGAAACGCCTATTTTTCTAAAGAAAATCGGTAGGACTTGCACAGATTATATCTAATATTACTAATATAGAATATGGTACTGGAAGATAATAATGGCATACAATTTCCTGTTTATACATTATGTTTTGTCGGTTTTGAGCTTTATCAACAAAAATAGAGACTCTAAAGTTTAGTTTGTTTTTGTAGATGAGATGAGATAAAAATTAAAAATTAAATAAAATATTGTTATAAATTTTTTTTAATAATATTTTTGTTTTAAAATTTAAAAAATTTATTTTATTTTATGTAAAAATTTTAAAAAATTATAATAATTAAATGAGATAAATTTTTTTTGTAAAAGTGAACTAGAACTAAAATCTAATAAAAGTCAAATAGAGGGAGGGAGCCGGAGACCGCATTATTAGCTGTAGATCGAATATCCCATTGTTTTTTTTTTAATTTTTTATTATTTGATTTGTTTTGTTTTTTGTCATAGTCAAGAATCAAGATGGCTAGACCACTTGAAAATGTTTTTAATTAACACGACTGTTCTATTGTCGCCATCGATTCAAACTAAACTGGTATGATAGCACGAAAAAAGAAGAAAAGAAAAGAAAAGAAAAGGAAAATACAGTTTTATTTTTTCGAAAAAATTAATAATATTAATACGAGAGGTCGCTGTCTTACTAAAATTTTCCTCCAATGTATTTCCAAGAACTTTATTGGAAGGCATCGACGTAGGTTTTTCCGATTAATATATGTTTTTTTTTTTTTTGAAATAATATGTTGTTACTGTACTGACCGGTTCAGATCGGCTTCCAATTCCAGGATGATACTACCTACTACTGGTTTCGATCGGACACTTCAAATTTTCTTTTATTTGATCCATTATTGACATCCTCGTCTTTTAAAAAAAAAAAAAATCTATTACAATATTATAATTATAAAAAAAATATAATTTTATATAATAAGTTAAACTTATTTTATATTTAAAATAATTAAAAATCTAACTAAATAATCGATCAACCAATACGTGCGGGGGATAGATAACCGAAGGTCAGGTCTTCGATCAGTTTCAGAACTTGAACTCATTTTTTTATGACGGTACTACTCCCACATAGGGGGGGCCATCGAAAGAGTAACCTAGTAGGTAAGAATATTTTTGCCTTTTTTTTTTCTTTTTCAAATAGTTTTTTAAATTTATCAGAAATTTTCAAAAAATAAAAATAAAAATCATAAATTCATTAAAAAAGTATTTACTTAATTATTAAGTAAAAAAAAAATGGATCGGTGGCCACCATCGTCCGTGGAAGAAGCATTTCCTTTTTTTTTTTTCAAGAATAATGATACCTACAATATTATTTTGAGATAATAATATTTTTATAAAAATGTTTTTTATTTAAAATATAGTTATATAATAAAAAGAATTGCGTGTAAATATATTTTTTCCTCCAACAACCAAGACGTGTTGTGTTCCTACACATTTAACAAGAAAACATTTTGAATCTCCTCTTGAATCCTCGTGAACCACAAAACACAGAAAGGTCAAGATTGCTTCCGACCTGGGAAAACCAATTTCAACCACCAATAGCTTGTCCCATTTGCAGCTTCAAATCCAGGCCCTACAAGTGCAAACCGCATATTTTTATGTAAAATAATAGATAGCTAGCTGAATTTCTTCAGCAAATTTGACCAGCTGAAGTATCTGAGACTAAAAATACTGTAGATATAGCCCGCTTATTATTTGTTATATTTTAGAGGAAATTGCCAAATTCGGATTACAATTCGGCTTGTAAGTCATTTTTTTTTTTACAATTATATAAGGTTAAAACGAAGTACAACACAATGTTTTGAATGTCGTACTGGTCAAGACACTAGAACGAAATATTTTGATATTAGTAACGTTTCGGAATAGTCGATATATGAATAAATTATATATCTAAATGTATATATATAAATTATATTTCAAAATAATAGTCTATATATGAATAAATTATATATAAATACATAAATATATAAATTATAAATAGTCTAGTCTAAATTGGGTGTCAAAGAATGAGTTTGTAGTTTGAAAGAATGAAAAAAAAAATTTTAAGATCGAAATATTGGCCTGTATAGATTGAAATATAGGCTGGTACAAGTCAAAATATCAGCCGGTATAGCCGGTACCGGCCAGTACGAAACATATAGAATACCTGGACTGGATCAGTGGCTGGTACAGAAAATACTGACCGTTACGGTATAGTATTTAAAATACTAGTACAACATCAATTTAATGATAAGTACCACAACTATAAATAGATCATATAAAAATAAAATCATAAATTAATATTATTTTATATGATATGTTATATCTATTTTATAAAAAAATAATTTCATAATTTAACATATTATATCAAGACACGTCAATTTATAAATTTAATATTTTTATAAGATTTCTTTAATTCAATTTGTTTGCATGTGAAGGGCGAGTATGTCGTAAAAATGCAGCATGCACTGTTAAATTATGGATAGCAACTCAACTAGTACTCTTGTCTGGCCAGAATAAATAACTAACAAAATAAATAATATCTCAACTGATCTTGATCGTTCGTTTCTTGTGGTGTGTTTTTTCATTTCAAATGTACGAAGGGTCGTCTGTATTGTGTTTTAAATGCCTTCCACGCATTCCACGTTTGGCACTCCAAACGTAAATCAAGCAGACTACATGGGAAACTACAATCATAAAAAACATGTCAATCAAGCAGATTGCATGCGTAATAAGCTCGAGTTTTTTGTTTTGTTGTTTAGAAGAAGGAATACGTAACTCCGAACCTCATTGAAGGATTCTTTATTTGTGGCGGAGAAAAATTTAATACATCAGATCAACACCAAATCAATAAACGAAGGAATTAAACAATAAAACAAAGAGAAAAGCTTCACACCGGTCGGACTATTTTCTCACATAAACAGCCCTTCATTCATCTCAAGCCACGTGAGAAAAAACACTCTAACAGAAATAAACTCTACCACAGAGAATCAAAAGCACATTTCGAATTTGCACCGTCGTCTTCCTTGCTGCTCTTTGTGCACTGCCTTCAGTCCGACGCCGACGCAACCTTCTTAGTCCAACGACGACGACGTCGACTCAACCATCTCAGTCCGAAGCATTTCTATCGCCAATCTCCCCCATCTCCACTGCATCAAAACCCAATCAAACCAAAATCCACAATCAAAACAAAATCAACCCACAATCAAACCATAATCCATTCAAAATCACAGTAAAACCCATCTCAAACCCGCAATCTTAGATCATCACAGTGAAATCCATCGCAAACCCGCACTCTCGGTGGCACTGGGTTGATGCCAGAAGACGTCGGTGGCGGCACTGGGTCGAGAATCTCGTCGGCGGCACTACGAGGGTCGCGATTAGGGGCTGGTAGTGAGGAGAGTGGCGGAGAGGGTGGAGAGGGTGCGAGAATCAATTAAGAGGGAGGGGATTGTGGCGGAGAGGGGGGCTGGGCTCGAGTTCCTCATGTGACGACGGAGAGAGGGTCGAGTTCCGTCGTGGGGTAGTTGCCGTCGTGTGGTGGGATGTTTTCGTTTGGGGATGGGATGGAGGGGAAGCAGAAAACGTGATGGCTATGTATGTATGGGGTCCCATCGGGTGTAGGGGGTCTCATTGGGTGTAAAATAAACTGCATATGTGGCTCTTTAAGATTGGAGGACTGTTTATTAGAGAAAATCGGATTGACTGGTTAGCAGGTTTTCTCTAAAACAAAACATGTAAACTGCACAATCAAACAAAAAACTAATTAAATAATAACAACTATTAACGTCGAATGTTCGGAAAACGCAATCTATCCATCCGAATCATATCTCTCAAGATGCTAGAAAGTAAATCAAAAACCTCAAACCTCCTTATTAACCCTTCATCCCCATATCTTGCCAAAAAATTTGCAGCCAAGTTCCCATCTCTATATTAATGAGCTATAGAAGAATCAATACCAGCAAGTGACTGAATAATTGGAATAACTAAATCTCAATTGTCCCATAGGTACCAGACCGTGCATTGTCTAGCTTTAACTCGATCAACAACAATTTTTGGATCATACTCAATATGAATATGAATGAAGCCAAACTCTTTGCACAACTCTATCCCTACAAGTAGAGCTCTCATCTTAGCTTGATTATTGGTACTGTGCCCAAAAAATGATGAGAATGCAACAATGAAATGTCCATTGCAATCCCGGATTACACCCCCTCCCCCACAACTGCTAGGATTTCCTCTACAACTTCCATCCACATTGAGTTTTACATGACCCTCCAATGGCCTTTTCCATCTCACAATGCAAGGAACACTAGAAGATAAATCTTGAAAAGGAACCTCTAAAGCCTGTAGCATTTCTCGGTCAGAATTAGAGATTGAAAAAGTTTTATTAATCTGAACCGCTATGTTCCTTAGGCACACATTCCTAGCCAACCAAATACTATCCACCGTTTCCAAACGACCCTCCATCCGAGCTTTACACCTACGCAAGCATAGTCTCCAAGTAATCACACTAGGCAGGAGACCAATCAGCGTCCCACACAAAGAAGACTTCTTGGCAGAGACAAACCAGTGAGCCATACAGGACCTCCAACAGGATGCTTGCAAACTAGGGACACCCAGCGCAACCTCAGCAAACGTCCAGACTATAGACGCAACATCGCCTCTACTCAACACATAATCAATAGTTTCCAGTTGGCCTGAACTACAACAATTGCACTTAGAAGCCATCCAAATTCCCACCGATTGTATTTTATCATCAAACAGTAGACAGTTAAACCAAGCCTTCCAACTACGTATATATATCTTTTTCGACAAGAGGCCATGCCAAATCCAATTCATACCCTGCACCATTGGAGCCTTAATACAAATAATATCCAAGCACTAGCTGTTGAAAACTGACCATCACTATTATGCATCCAAATTAATGAATCTTTCCCCTCCTTACCTACTGTAATAGAAAGAACTATTTCATCAGCTTTTGTTTCCCCCACCAATTTAACCAGTCTATCTCTATCCCAAGCATCCTCCAACCACACATCTTTAATCCTCAAATGTGCATTTTGAATAGAGTCCGAGTACTGGCATAGTAGACCACTAGTGAGCCAATGATCATACCAAAAAGAGCCTCTCCCTTCCTTCACCCTTAAAAGCACATTATCTAATACTTTTGGTAAAACCTTAAGAATGGATCTCCACAACCGAGACCCTGCATACACGGAAACAGTCAAAGAAATATGGTCATTTCTTACATATTTCACATGGTAAAAATTTGCCATAAATGTGTCCATCGACAAAGGCACCATGCAAACTATATATGAAGTGAACGTTGGACTTCACCAAAATCTCGAATATTTAGACCACCTTCCCGAATAGGTTTACACAAATGCACCCAAACATGCCACTTCTTTTTCTGCATACCATTTGATTCTCCCCAAAAGAAAGTTGAAAGAAGTGGTGCATTGATTTTGTTGAGAACCGTTTTGGGAACATTAAGGACTGCAAGTAAGTGAGTAGACATGCTCAAAAGAACATGTCTAAGTAGAATGAGCCTACCACCCTAAGAAAGAAGTTTAAATTTCCAACCCGCCACTTTTCTTCTTATTTTGGTCACTAAATGCTCCAAATCACGAACTTTAAAAAGCCTCACAACAATAGGAGCCCAAGATAAATTACCGGGAATAAGCCCTCAACAAAACTAGTCAATCGCATCAAACTCTGTCTCCTACACATAGAAATATGCTTAGGAAAGAAAAAAAAAAAGAATTTTCTTTACTAATCAATTGCCTTGACCATTTCTCGTAAATTTCCAAAATCTGTACAAGGCATCATACCGATCTCTTCTCACCATTAACAAAAACCAAAAAATCATCTACATAAAGTAAATGAGAAATCAAAGGCGCACCCATAGGATGCGAGAAACTTCAAATCCTCCTTTATCCAAAGTTCAGTCTTCGAAGTCGAGATAGAACTTCCTCCATAAGAATAAACAAATAAGGAGACAAAGGCTCTCATTGTCTGAGACCCCTCGTCGGCTTGGAAAAAATCCTTGTATGTCTCATTCATCATAACCGAAAACCATGTCGATCTCACACACCCCTCCACAAGTCATGAGTTAATTATGAAAGAAAATGTACAAATATGCCATTAATATAGACATCTCTTTGAAGTTTGAACGAACCAATGATAATTTATTTAGATATGATTAGGCTGATAATTTTATACGAGTAATGATATTCTTAGTACATTTTATTATCGGTCTACTACCCAAGTCAAGTGCATTGTTTTTGTTTTTTTGCATCATATTGACTTTTAACCCTCACATGTTTGTATACTTACCTTCCTTTTGACAATTTCTTTTCTTCGAACTTTTTTTTCTTTGCCGCCCATTTCGCGCCCACACTAGCCTAGCTCAGTTCGAACTCCCATCCCCTCAATCCAAAAGCCACTGTAAATGGCACCGATCATGGACAAGTCATGAACTCTCTCTAATCGAGTCACATGGGTTTGTATACTCAAACTAAGTTGAAATTCAAAAACCAGATCTTGGCCCCTCCTTCGTTTACCCAAACAAAGTTAAAATGGTGTGTTTCCCTAATGATTATTTAAAAATAGCATATGAGAGTGAGTGCTAATTTCCAAATTACCAATTTTTTGCTGCTTTGTAGTTTTAAAATTGTTGACCTTTTGTACATGACCTCATTAGTTCCAAATAAAACTTGTTTGACGTGTGGCCAAACACTAAGGTGTAGTAGTTGTATAATAGCTCGATTTAGCAACCAACACAAATGAGCAAGGAGGAGGGGAGATCTGATTTTCAAATTTCAGCTTAGTTTGGGTATACAAACCCAGGTGACTCAAAGAGAGAGAGAGAGAGAGAGAGAGAGAGAGAGAGAGAGAGAAAGGTAATGTCAAAAAGAAAAAAACTAGGCACACGTGAGGCGATTATGGGCAATGGTTAAAAGTCAAGGGTAATGTTAGAAGGAAAAAAAATCAGGGTAGTAGATGGGTTGTAATGGGTATCTTTCGATTTATAAGTCAGGCTATTCTAGATGGATAGAGTTTGTTCGTTTAGATCATTTTCCTACTAAAATTTTAAAGCCCTATAGTTCGAAGAGATGAGTTGCACAATATATATAAACTGTTGATGTTGTGTTTCACAGCTAGAGTAACTCCGCCCTTCTGTGTTCGTTTGTTTCTGGGTACAGTCGTATAGAGGGAATGGATGTTCAGAGTGGTGGGGGATACTTCCGATGCCTAAGTTAGTTTGGGTTCTGAACTTGTGATCTGTGTGAGCTTTTAATCAATGTATATGTGACAAGCCATCCATGCCTGATTATGGTAATCGTTGACAACCCTAGGTCGTTATCATGGCGTGCTCGTCTCTATCCTTCATTCAATGTGGCATGACCTCGGTTAGGCGCTCCCACCTTCCAAGTCTTATCCAACCGTTGGCGCTTAGGGACCTGGGTTGTCCCTGACCTTGTGCCATTGTGCGTGCGACTTGTCGATCAATAGTCGTGTCAGGCTTCCTGGCTTAGTCCCTGTGCCCCACACATGGTGCCTTGCGGCTTCCTTGTAGGCATCATGGGCTGACCTTGCCCTTCATGGCTCGGCTTGGGCCATCCTGTTTTCTTACAAGGCTGCCCTTAGGTCCATCCATACTGAGTGGGTTGGGCTTGTTCGGTTGGTCCCATCACTAGAAACAACTCCCCTCACATATAAACCTTATTATATTTTATGATATTTGAAATTAAGATGTTTTCTAAGAATTAGTAACAAAAACTATATGATTGACATGATGTTATCTTTTTGTTTTTTGTTTTAATTACAATATATATATATATATATATAAAGAATAATTTTATATAAAAGCATTTGCCATTTACACCACACACGAGACAATTTAAAATTAGGTAGCTAGCTAGGCAGAAGTTTTTAAGGAATCTTAGTCCATCTAGAAACTTTAGGACTTCCCACTGGATGGGATCCGGCTTGCCTCCTGTTGGAAAAATAATAGGACATCTCTGTTATGAAATCCAATGGCTACTCTCTTATGTGCCCATGCAAGATGGACTTTCTTTCCCATCAGAATGCTGTAAAATTAGCTATACGTGGAAGCAATAACAATACTTAAAACATATCAATATATATATCTACTTATATATAAAGTGCGAATACGGTATCTACAGTATTTCGTTTAATTTTTTTTTTTCCCGGTTTGCCCCTGCTCTTGTTTGTCAAATCCGGTTTTGTCCCTGACTTTTTCCCATTTTGCCCCTGGTTGTTTTCCAAAATTTCCGTTTTGCCACTCCCCCTCCCCCGCCCGCTTCGTCTCCTGTAGAGCATCGTCGCACTCCAGCATGACCAACATCACCCTGGCGATTCTCTTCCCCTCCGGCCGGCGTCCCTCCCCTTCAATTCTCAGCCTCTATCGTGCCGCCGTTAACCGCCGCGACAAGCGAATCCAAGCCGAGGCCGACCCATTTCTTCGTCCCCTCCAGTGCGCCGCCGCACGCCGGCGTGGCCAACACCGCGCGGTCCATTCTCTTCCCCTCCGTCCGGCGTTCCTCGGGTTTCAATCTTAGCTCCTATTGTGCCGCCGTTAACCCCCGCGAGCGAATTAAAGTGGCCGTGAACAGTGTTTTCGCGTATTTCGTCTAACATTTTTTTTCCCGTTTTGTCCCTGCTCTTGTTTCTCAATTCCCGTTTTGTCCCTTATTTTTTTCCATTTTGCCCTTGGTTGTATTCCAAAATTTTCTTTTTGTCACTCCCCCTCCCCGTGAACATTGTTTTCGTCCAAAATTTTTTTCCTTATTTTGCCCCTGATTTTAGATTCCAGTTAAATATAGAAACACTATCAATTCATCTTATCTCATCTCATTATTATAAAAAAGTATTTTTAATGATATTGTGAATTCTTTTTAATGTTTAAGGATATAAAAAATTGAATAAAAAATCAAAAAAATAATTTTTTTGTCCTTATCAAAACGATTTCGAAGGGTGTAGCACTGCTCTTAAGCTTTAGATATGAAAAATGAGTGATGTTATAAATTGGTTTGAGCTTTACAATTGGACTATAGTATTTTTTATTTTCCAAATTGATACAAACTCTTCATAAAATTTTAATGAAAAACCAAAATATTGAAAATTAAACTTTAATATTGTGCAACATTTTATTTCCAATAATTTTGAATTATGTAAATATCGAATTGAATTGTTTTTCCTTTTATTAATGATTTTTGTTTAATGATTTATTAGGAAATAAACTTAAATATATTTTTTTTTTCCATTTTCGGATAAATTGAATAGTTTATTATTAACTTAAAACTAATTACACTATTTCAAGTAGATCTACAGATTCTAATGTACTATAATATATTTAATTTTTTTAAAATGTAAAAGATGAGACTTTATAAAATATATGATTAAATTATTTAATACTTACCATTATAGTTTTGAATTTTAAAATTAACATATTATACATTTATTTTGGAAATAACAAATATACAACATACGCATCCAACTATAACTATTAAGAGTAATAATAGTAGGTTCATTAGTATAATTACAAATTTTCATAAGGAAATAAATTATAACTTCTTAATAACTTAAAACATTTATGTTAAAAAATTATGAATTGTGGAATAGAAAACGGAAACTACAGGGTTGTGCCTTTGGCTAGGTTTTGAAAAAAAAAATGATAATTGCAGTCGTGAGTGTGTAAGTGTCTTGCAATCATTTGAAAAAAAAAAGAAAACAAACACAAACCTATATGAAAAAAAATTATTTTTTTAATAATAAATCTTACTCTTTACAAAACAATTTTACGTCATTTACGTACTTTACGATTATATGTAGCATTACTCAATAAATATTCTCAAAGTCACATGATATTATGATATCCAATGAGTAGGAAATGTATCAAAGATTTTATTTACGGCTCTAAGACAAAATAAATAAATAAAAGTCTGCGTCACATATAAAGTAAATTAGTAATCATTTTTTCTCAAAATATAGAAATAACGTATTAGAATATCCTATCTTATTTAGCCAAGTGTAAAAATGTTAAAGAAATTAATGTTCTTCATTGTTATTAAAAAATGGTTATGAAAACTTTTGAAATAAATTAAGATAATCTGGTTTACGTTATTAAACTAAGAGCTAAACTGCCTTTAGAGTAACGCAATAATTTAACATTATTTATAGTGTTGAATAATATGGTCTAGAATATATTAATATATATTAGAAAATTTTTAATTTTTTTCTTCTCTGAAAATTTATATAATGTTTGAATTTTTATTTTACATATTTTTGAATAAAGATTGAGTTTATTCAAAATAAAATCTTAAAAAAATAAATTTTATTTCTTTCCACTATTTTTTTCCTTTAATTTGTACTTTAATAACTAATCCAAATTTAACTTTGAAAATTTATAATGTATTACAACTTGTTCAAATTCTTTTTTGTAGTTATAACTGATAAAATATAATTATATGATTAAATTATTTAACACTTAGTAATTTACTTTCTAAGTTTAAAATTAACACATTATTATAATTTCTATGTTATAGTTGTCAATATTTTACACATAACATATGTGATATTTATTATGATCAAGAATANTTTGTTGTTCATTGTAAATTGACAGGTAGCCTATTTCTCATATTTTTGCACATAACATATGTGATATTTTGCATAATAGTTATCGATATTTTTTTCTTGATGTGTAAACACACATATTTAAACATCAATATATATGTTTAAATTGAATGGTGAAAATTAGAAATCACATGTTATTGTATAGTATATGAGATGATGAATTGAATTTTTTCTTTATAATTCATTATTTCTACTTTTTAAACTAATTTATTTATTTAGAAAATAAAAAATTATGTAAAATTAAATTAGACACACGTGCGAAGCACGTTGTCTTTCTTAGTGTGTATGTATATAAATATATAAAGAGTCATCAATGGTTTTAACCAAAGAGAGTGAAACATCCAAACGAAAAAATCCAAATGAAGCCGAAAAGGGTTGAAAAATGAAGGTTATAGAAAAAGGAATTAGATGGGGATTTTTCTGACATGACTGTTTTTTCTAGTTTGTGACCATGGAAAAATGAGCTGTTTGGTCACCTGGATTTTTTTTTTTCCAGACTTTGTAATTTAGCGTGGATTTGAAGGCCGAAAAAGAGACCAACATAAAACCTGCTGTTCTTCGTCAAAACGGCCTGCATCACCACTTTTTCAAAGGGAAGCGAGTTAGAACTTAGAACCATCGCAGAAATAAGTGTTGGCACATAAGTAGCCACTGGATTTCATAACAAAAGATGTCCTGTTATTTTTCCAACAGAGTCAAGCCGGATCAGTCGATGAATAATTTCAGTCGAGACATTCAGTTCAATCCCCTGCCCATAGTACGAAACGCATATAACTATCAGTCGAAATGATGATCCCAGTGGACTAGCGAACTACTTACACTGTTCACAAAAGAAAAGATCAAAGAACAAAAACAAAAGAGCCCTGTAGCACGAGGATAGCTACCCACAAGTTCAAAAATAAAAAATAAAAAATTAATTAATTTTTTTATTCATAGCTTTAAATATTTTTTAGCAAATATTCATAATATCATTTAATAAATATTTTCGTAATCATTAAGGTCCTATTTATTTAATAAATAATAAAAAAAAACAAAAAAGACAAAATTATTTTTACCTATTCGGTAGACTCCCTCTATGAGAGTAGCACTGTTATTGAAAAAATTCTATTTCATTCCTTATCTAATACATCAATATGTAACTTATCATTTTATTTAAATATATATTAATGTTTAAATATGTATAATTAAATAAAAATATAAAAATAATAAATCACACCATGAAGATTATAATTAAGTAGCTTCCTCCTGAACTTGAATGGCCACAGAAATTTCATTTTTGAGTGTACTGCATGGGATCAGTCAGACATGAATATCGGGGAATTAAACAGTTTATTCCATGGAGTGCATTTCACGTAATTGACTGAAATAAATAAATATATTTATATATAATATATACACACTAGGAAATGGTCCCGGGTCGTTAGCCCCCGGAGTCCACTGACATAATAATTTAAATAAAAAAAAAGTCAGTAGCTTATTTTTCTGAAAAAAGAAAATACAAGGTTAAAGAAAAATAAAAAATTAAGATTAAAAAAAAAATCTAAATTTCAGTAAATATGAGCATTGATCTGCATTCATATTGGATTATCTATTTACTCTATATAATAATAAAATATTATAAATTTAATAATTTTTTTTAATTTTTAATTTTATTACATTTTATAGTTCTACTAATTAAAATATTAATAATAATTATATTCTAATCAAATTAATAATATTCAATATTAATATTAATAATAATTATATTCTAATCAAATTAATAATATTCAATATTAATATTAATAATAATTATATTCTAATTAAATTAATAATTAATATTATATATTGAGTGTTTTAATTATTTTATTAGTTAAATTTACTTAATTATTTTATTAGTTAAATTTACTTAAAGAGTTTCTGTTCTAAAGAGTAAAGTTATTTTAATTTTTTTATTTTAAAAAAAATGAAACAAAAAGAAAAGAAAATGAGTACACTGTCAGAACAAAAAGGACATAAAAAAGAGACGTTAATTCATGTGCGCCGCGGGGTTATTAAAGCCCTTTTGGTAAAACATGATCTTTCATTAAATTCTATAAAAGAGCTACACATCAAACGGTCAAAGGTCTTAAGGACCTTTTGGTAAAGCAGGATTCTTCATTAAATTCTACAATGGAGCTACACGTCAAATTGTCAATGATTTTAAGGGCCTTTTGACAAAACATGACTTAACAGAAAAAAAAAAAAAACAAAAAGTTAACAAAAAAATAATAAAAATTATTATTCAGAGTTAGACAATCACTTATTATAATATAATAGATATATATTTTTATATATATATATATATACATTCATGTTCCTTTTAATTCTATTCGATTAGTCACCATCGCCTTGCATTTGTGTTAATTTGTTAAAAGCCAATCCCCTAGATATTATTGTTCAAAGCAATTAGGCTGACTGACCGATTGACTGGAATTTCATTGGCATTTTAATGCCATAATAAAGTGTATTAAATCTTAGTGGACAGGAGTAAAGCACCAAACACACACACACATATACATATATATATATATTTTTAATATGCACCTTAGATCCTTGACAGATGTCGATGATGGTCTCTTCCTGATTGTGATTTTCTTGTTGTTTTCCCAGCCTTAATCTTTTTAAATCTTTTTGGGACCGTGCACCCATTTGTATTTATATTTCTCACTGCGACCAGCTCGATCGGCGTGCTTGTGCTTGTGGGAAAAAGAGAATGCATTTAGTATAAGCTCAGAGGGAAGAAAAGAAAATTGAGTGGAAAGAAAGCGTAGATGATGATCAGTGCGGAAATGACTGGGAAAATGTGTCTGAAAATAATTATGTACTTATCCCCATTTTATCTTTCTATAGAATTTTTGTACCATAACACTAAAGAATATGACCACTTTGGAAAGTTTTTCCAATACTAGCTTGTGGTCTCAACCTCCGTGACTCTTTGATATTCAACACTATACTTTGCCAATGGGCCCTACTGCCTGATCCTCTGTCTCTCAATTTTGAATCCAATTTCGAAAATAATAAGAATATTACTAGTCGACAATTTTGAATAGAAAAATACGGAGATTTTGAATTTTAAGAATATGAATAAGATAGGTAGGAATAAAAGGTGAACTCGATCGATCAAAATCTCATGCAAAACACACATATCTAAATCGATATGTGGGACCCACATGCCGACCGTCGAAGGAATTGCACGTAAGTTTCTTTTACCTTTTGGTTCAAAGCTGGACCGTTATTTATTTGTATCTCTTAATACTTTTTATGATCTTTAAATAACACATTTTTCGTTTCTTTTTTTCCCTGTCCTTCCGTCCGGCCAATGGCTGGCGCATACGTACGTCTCCTCCCAATATAGAAAATCCCCTTGATCACAAGCTTGCTGGGCCTCAGCTCAATACCCAGCTCCAGGATGTAAACTTACTCGTGAAAAAAGGCGTCTATAGGGAAGAGCAAATAGATAGTAGATGGGACAAATGAGCCTGAAATATCTCGGTCACGCTCTAATCTCTAGACTCTTATACTTAGTTATAAATTTTTAAGAAAATTTATTGACTTTGACATCGGAGACTCTCTAACCCAAGACCACCCTCTCCCAAATTGTTATCTTCTCTATTTTCGCAGGTCTGAAAACTTGAATTACTGAAACCTTGCCTAAAAGCGTATAAAACAGGACGTTATTGAGCTCAAAAGCTTGTGAACACAAATTAAGGGAAAGAAATATGAACACGCAGATGCATGCATGAGTATATAGTAGTAGTTGATATCAGCCACACGTACGTATGTAGCTAGGAATCGGAGGACCCTACCTTAGCTATCTATTCGGTTCTGGATTCAGTTGATCATCACTGATCAATATCCTGCAGCTAGCGAGCTGCTTTAATTGTTTAAGTCATGTCTGGATGCATATATGCCCTGCATTATTATTTTCCCGTGCATACACCGTTTAAACAAGCTCATTAAAGACGCATGCTTGCGTTTACGATTTAAACATGTATGGAAATCAATATTCATGTGAATCATGCATGCAGCTAATTAACTTCGATACATTCTAGCTGTTTTTTCAAACCTACTTATAATTCCCACACCGACCGCTAGCATGCCATATATATATGCGCAATCGTATGCACCCTTTTCCTACGTGTATCGTTTATATATATAACGTCCATTCTGCTTTCGTGGTAGTTGAGAAACTTCATTAAATGGTCAATCCATTTCGTGGGAACACCGACCACATGCATGAAGTCGTCCTTGACCATGAACTGATCACATGAAAAGTTGAAAACGCTGTTTATTGTGTGTTCGATCTTGTTCTGTCAACATGCAGGAAATTATGATCGTTAACGTTACCAAACTAGTTGGGTCCACATAGCCATTATAAATATCCAAGTTTTATGGTAGTTGTGCGAAGAATTATAAATTAGATCGATGTCGTACGTAGGTTGGTTTAATTTGATCATGCAGACGATGAGATCAAGTTTATTTGAAATTAGTATATATTCAACTCCGAAATTTATAATTTGGATCCATGCATGCATGTAGTGATTTAGGGATGCCTACTTTTCCTATATATATATATATATATTGACATGAAATAATACGACAAGTTTGAGCCGTGTACACTTGCAATTTTTTTTGTCTTTTTAAATTTCTTTCCTGTTTTTATTGATATTATTTTTTTCTCCATGGTACAATTTGTAAGAGCTAGCAAATGTCAACGAACAAGTAAAAGATGCATCACACGCGTGTAGTACGTGGTACCACATGTTTCGATAGACTACAACGTGAGTTTATTATTGCAATATAAAATGTCAACATGACTACAACCATTGTATGGTGGCGTAGGAATCGAGGGCCCCAATGTTTAAATGTTTTCGAAGAGCAATTCTATGTATATTTTTGATCTTGAGAAGCACGTATCACTCTTTTAAAAAATATGATTGTAAAATATATTGTGAAAAATATTCTATTTTATCATTTTTCTTTTGAAAAATGATAAGATTTATTATTAAAAATTTAATTTTTTTTATATAAATTTTATATTTATTCATTTTTTTTAAAGAAGGTGTGCAGGACTTGTGTAAAATCTAAAACTACAAATATCATTTCTCTATTTTGAAATATACACAACTCCCTTAATCCATCTAAAGTAGGCCTGCACAACGACCCGGTCCGATCAAATTCGGGCCCGACCCAAGCAAGGAAGGTGGTTTCAACTCGACTTGGCCCAACCCATAAATTTCAGATCGGGTCGAACCCATTCTTCTTGCTTCACCTGTAGACCTTCATAATTCATTTGTAGACCCACGCTCCTCTCTTGCTCCTCTGCAAACTCAACCTCTCCCACATCGTTCGTTTCTCCTCTCTCTCTTCCTTTCCTTCTCCCTCTCCCTCTTCCTCTTACTCCACCCCTCCCAAACCCACCCTCCCTCTGCAAGTACACCTTGAGGGGCTCCACATAATCCTCAAAGTTGAGGGTGGTCATGGCCCACCGCAGATCGACGACCTTCACCTTAGGAGGAAGAGAGGCTTTTGGTGAAACCTCATACCGGTCTTTGTTGCCCACTTTTCCTCTGCGAATGTCGACGCTGGCATCCACCTCATCCTAAGAAAACATAGCCACCGCGTGCCCTATCTCTCTACTCTATGCCCAACGCTAGGTTCCGTCGCTCTCTACCGTGGCTCTATTTACTGTGCATGCAATCGACCCCAAAGAAAAATGGCAACTCTCCCAAATGGCAAATATCATCAAGAAATATAGCAAAAATCAATGCAATACACAGAGACTTACGGACTTAGAGAGATAGAGAGAGAGAGAGAGAGAGAGAGAGAGAGATTATTGGTGGCAAGGAGTTGGTGGTGCTCAGCATGAAGACTAATAGACTGAAATAAAATGGAGAGGAGTTGAAGAGGGCTACAGTGGGTAGAGTTTCGCAGTGAGGAGATTCATTCGGTTTCACAGTTTCAATGGATTTCTTATCTCTGAACCTGTTATTAAACTTTCACTTGATGAACCTGTCTTTATTCGGGTTGGATGGATTTGGTGTTTCGGACGGTGCGGGCCAAAGCCCTTTATGCACAGCCCTAATTTAAAGAAAAACTTAATAAAATATCTCTACCCCTTTTAGGAAATTGAAATAACCATCATATCATCCATATTTTTTTTCAAAGTCTATATATATATATGTTCGGACTTTTATTAAAACCCAAAATTTTATTTTAAAATCTTATGAGAAATTAATGCTAATTTTCTCAATCATCATTGAGTCCATTCGGTTTCTCTTTACTTTGTCGTTTGCTATGTCTCTAAATTGATGCATATTTTTAATCTTAAATTATGTTTATAACTTTTTTTTTGTTTGTATTACTCTGTATATAAAAAAGTACACATTATTTATATAAAAAGAATAAATTCTTCAAAGATGGATTTCTGACTTTACGACAGGCTACAGCTGACAACGCAGATCAGAGTTCCCCCCAACCCACTGAGCAAGAAGGCAGCAGCCCAAAGTTAAGGGAGAAGCCTGCCCACATAATCACAGGCGGCGACGGGAAGCTCTTCCCAACGGTTTTACTTTTCTCCAACAGTCCAATTGGCCTGTGTTTCTTTTTGAAATTGTTGAGGCCGCCCACACTGTAATTGAATTTAAACATGCAATTAAAAACCCATTTTCAAGGAAAAAACAAATTTATTCATATACATAGCTGACGTGTAAATCTTTCACATTGTCTAATACAAAAAGTGTTATTTTGTAATTTTTTTTTTATAACTTGACGAATCTCACAATAAATGATGGGTTTACACACTGATTTATAATAACAAGACTTAAAAAGGAGACATAACTTTGATGAAATTTGGGTCCATGACATTGATAAAAATGTATATTCTGATAACTACAGCCTGATAAATCATATTTTGTTTTCTTATAACCCTCGTTTGCAATCATTTAGAAATTAGCCAAAAACCTTTATATGTTAATTTTCGTTTCATACTAGGGATAAACGGTTTCTATACTACTGAAATTTAAGACTAATGTTATATATAGTCATAGAATGCATAAGTGTCGCGTAATCACTTTTAAAAAAAATACTGGTTACTATTAAAAATTAATTTTTTTATGTGAGTCTTGTATTTATTTACTTTTCTAAAAAAATTACGCGACACACTCTACGATTACAAATATCATTTCTTAAGATTCAAATATTTTATTGAAATAGGAAGTGTAGTGCATGATTTGTTATAGAGATCCTTGGGACCGAATCGGCTGATGTTACTCGAATAACAGCCTACCAATAGTTAAATGACACCTAGACTTTCCACCGTAATTATCTTGAAGCAGCGCTATAGAGAATCCTTAGCCCCCTTCTCCCCCACCTAGAGATCTCAGGCCCACCCAACCCCTTCGCACTCCTTTCCACACCCCTAACCTTCCTCTTTCATTTCCAGTTCAACCATCAACCACTTTACTATCTACTCGTTCTTCACTGTATGGCAAACACTATTACAAGTGAGAGGGAAAACAACAGAGTCAACAAGGACTACTTGAAAATCAAGAAAAAACTAACACTTGCAGGCAGCACCAACTGCATCGAAAGAAAAAAAAGAAAAAAAGAAAAAGAAAAAGTAATCTAAGAAAACGGACGAAAGCTTTGCATGTCAAAAACTACATGAAGTGTCTGGAAAGATGAGAAAAGCCAAAGAGTGAATATAAAAAAGACAAAGCCATATAGATAAGGGAGTAAGGATGATCTTCAAAGCCCAAGAAAAACCCATGGTACAGCATAGCTGTCATTACCGTGAATTCCTCCAGAATACCAAGGATGTAACAAAATTAACTCGTCAAAGTGCAGGCCTTTTCCTTTTTAGGCTCTGGTAATTGGTAATAAAAGATCCAAATACAAAAAGTCATCAGTATGCAACGGATGGTTGATTGGCTTTGGACTGAGATGGTAGAACTGAGTTTGCTCTTGGGTGGCAGTGCAAAGAGATGAAAGAGAGGGGCAGCGAGGAAGACGAAAGAGATGACAGGCTCGTGCGAAATCAATTGTCCCTCGCAAAGATGATATTCTGTGTGGTGGAGTCTATTGAAATTATCGTGTATTTTCTTACGTGGCAACAGGTGAAAGGAGGGCTGCTCTTGGGCGATTAATAACCCAACCGTTTAGAAACGCCTCTCTTTGTTTTAATATAATATCATGTTAAATGTTTATATATATATATATATATAGAAAGGAAAATTGATAGAAAGATGTGAATTTAATAATTTAATTTAATTTTAAGACAAATTTGATTCATTGATTTTTATTTTTATTTTACCCTTGTGCTCGTCCCTATGAGCCGGCTTCCAAAAGCCAAAACCTCTATACTTGAAGACATTTTGAACACTAGACTCAGTTTAAAATTAAATTGAGTTCAGTTGATTCTTGCAATTAAATGCAATAAGATAAGAAGGAATAGAAGGTGAACTCGATCGATCAAACTCTCATGCAAAACACACATATCTAGTCGATATGTGGGACCCACATGCCGACCGTGGANGACTCTTATACTTAGTTATAAATTTTTAAGAAAATTTATTGACTTTGACATCGGAGACTCTCTAACCCAAGACCACCCTCTCCCAAATTGTTATCTTCTCTATTTTCGCAGGTCTGAAAACTTGAATTACTGAAACCTTGCCTAAAAGCGTATAAAACAGGACGTTATTGAGCTCAAAAGCTTGTGAACACAAATTAAGGGAAAGAAATATGAACACGCAGATGCATGCATGAGTATATAGTAGTAGTTGATATCAGCCACACGTACGTATGTAGCTAGGAATCGGAGGACCCTACCTTAGCTATCTATTCGGTTCTGGATTCAGTTGATCATCACTGATCAATATCCTGCAGCTAGCGAGCTGCTTTAATTGTTTAAGTCATGTCTGGATGCATATATGCCCTGCATTATTATTTTCCCGTGCATACACCGTTTAAACAAGCTCATTAAAGACGCATGCTTGCGTTTACGATTTAAACATGTATGGAAATCAATATTCATGTGAATCATGCATGCAGCTAATTAACTTCGATACATTCTAGCTGTTTTTTCAAACCTACTTATAATTCCCACACCGACCGCTAGCATGCCATATATATATGCGCAATCGTATGCACCCTTTTCCTACGTGTATCGTTTATATATATAACGTCCATTCTGCTTTCGTGGTAGTTGAGAAACTTCATTAAATGGTCAATCCATTTCGTGGGAACACCGACCACATGCATGAAGTCGTCCTTGACCATGAACTGATCACATGAAAAGTTGAAAACGCTGTTTATTGTGTGTTCGATCTTGTTCTGTCAACATGCAGGAAATTATGATCGTTAACGTTACCAAACTAGTTGGGTCCACATAGCCATTATAAATATCCAAGTTTTATGGTAGTTGTGCGAAGAATTATAAATTAGATCGATGTCGTACGTAGGTTGGTTTAATTTGATCATGCAGACGATGAGATCAAGTTTATTTGAAATTAGTATATATTCAACTCCGAAATTTATAATTTGGATCCATGCATGCATGTAGTGATTTAGGGATGCCTACTTTTCCTATATATATATATATATATTGACATGAAATAATACGACAAGTTTGAGCCGTGTACACTTGCAATTTTTTTTGTCTTTTTAAATTTCTTTCCTGTTTTTATTGATATTATTTTTTTCTCCATGGTACAATTTGTAAGAGCTAGTAAATGTCAACGAACAAGTAAAAGATGCATCACACGCGTGTAGTACGTGGTACCACATGTTTCGATAGACTACAACATGAGTTTATTATTGCAATATAAAATGTCAACATGACTACAACCATTGTATGGTGGCGTAGGAATCGAGGGCCCCAATGTTTAAATGTTTTTGAAGAGCAATTCTATGTATATTTTTTATCTTGAGAAGCACGTATCATTCTTTTAAAAAATATGATTGTAAAATATATTGTGAAAAATATTGTATGTTTATCATTTTTCTAAAGAAAAATGATGAGATTTATTATTAAAAATTTAATTTTTTTTATATAAATTTTATATTTATTCACTTTTTTTAAAGAAGGTGTGCAGGACTTGTGTAAAATCTAAAACTATAAATATCATTTCTCTATTTTGAAATATACACAACTCCCTTAATCCATCTAAAGTAGGCCTGCACAACGACCCGGTCAGATCAAATTCAGGCCCGACCCAAGCAAGGAAGGTGGTTTCAACTCGACTTGGCCCAACTTGTAAATTTCAGATCGGGTCGAACCCGTTCTTCTTGCTTCACCTGTAGACCTTCATAATTCATTTGTAGACCCACGCTCATCTCTTGCTCCTCTGCAAACTCAGCCTCTCCCACATCGTTCGTTTCTCCTCTCTCTCTTCCTTTCCTTCTCCCTCTCCCTCTTCCTCTTCCTCCTACTCTGCCCCTCACAAACCCTCCCTCTCTCTGCAAGTACACCTTGAGGGGCTCCACGTAGTCCTCAAAGTCGAGGGTGGTCATGGCCCACCGCAGATCGACGACCTTCACCTTAGGAGGAAGAGAGGCTTTTGGTGGAACCTCATACCGGTCTTTGTTGCCCACTTTTCCTCTGCGAATGTCGACGCTGGCATCCACCTCATCCTAAGAAAACACAGCCACCGCGTGCCCCGTCTCTTTACTCTATGCCCAAAGCTAGGTTCCATCGCTCTCTACCGTGGCTCTGTTTATTGTGCATGCAATCGACCCCAAAGAAAAATGGCAACTCTCCCAAATGGCAAATATCATCAAGAAATATAGCAAAAATCAATGCAATACACAGAGACTTACGGACTAACGGACTTAGAGAGATAGAGAGAGAGAGATATAGATTATTGGTGGCAAAGAGTTGGTGGTGCTCAGCATGAAGACTAATAGATTGAAATAAAATGGAGAGGAGTTGAAGAGGGCTACAGTGGGTAGAGTTTCGCAGTGAGGAGATTCATTCGGTTTCACAGTTTCAATGGGTTTCTTATCTCTGAACCTGTTATTAAACTTTCACTTGATGAACCTGTCTTTATTCGGGTTGGATGGATTTGGTGTTTCGGACGGTGCGGGCCAAAGCCCTTTTTGCACAGCCCTAATTTAAAGAAAAACTTAATAAAATATCTCTACCCCTTTTAGGAAATTGAAATAACCATCATATCATCCATATTTTTTTTCAAAGTCTATATATATATATATGTTCGGACTTTTATTAAAACCCAAAATTTTATTTTAAAATCTTATGAGAAATTAATGCTAATTTTCTCAATCATCATTGAGTCCATTCAGTTTCTCTTTACTTTGTCGTTTGCTATGTCTCAAAATTGATGCATATTTTTAATCTTAAATTATGTTTATAACTTTTTTTTTTTGTATTACTCTGTATATAAAAAAGTACACATTATTTATATAAAAAGAATAAATTCACAAAGATGGATTTCTGACTTTACGACAGGCTACAGCCGACAACGCAGATCAGAGTTCCCCCCCAACCCACCGAGCAAGAAGGCAGCAGCCCAAAGTTAAGGGGAAAAGCCTGCCCACATAATCACAGGCGGCGACGGGAAGCTCTTTCCAACAGTTTTACTTTTCTCTAACAGTCCAATTGGCCTGTGTTTGTTTTTGAACTTATTGAGGCCGCCCACAATGTACTTGAATTTAAACATGCAATTCAAAACCCATTTTCAAGGAAAACACAAATTTATTCATATACATATCTGACGTGTAAATCTTTCACATTGTCTAATACAAAAAGTATCAGTATTTTGCCTTTTTTTTTTTTTTTTTTT
>QEOT01008260.1:60191-82722 GCA_003123785.1 Pterocarya stenoptera | reverse complement strand
TAATATAACTAATACTATAACTATTAGTATAACCAATATCACTGTTAGTGAGTTAACTAATGCTAATATAGACTATATAGTTATACTAATCACTATAACTATATATAATATTAATATCATTATATCACTATAGTATTAGTGATAATACTATATTATCACTAACATATAGTAATAGTACTATACCAATAGTAGGGGTGTAATACTAAAAGTTTATAACTAATGCTAATATATAGTTTATGACTAATATTAATATATAACTATACTAATAGTCTAATATTAATACTATTAGATTATAGTATATTAGATGTATTACAAATATATATCAATATATATATTATATAGTCTAATATATTATTTAGCTATACTAATATATAAGTCTATAACTATTTAGTCTATACTAATATAGTTATACTAAATCTCTATAACTAATACTAATATATAACTATACCAATAGGTTAATATTAATACTATTAGATTATAGTATATTAGATGTATTACAAATATATATCAATATATATATTATATAGTCTAATATATTATTTAGCTATACTAATATATAAGTCTATAACTATTTAGTCTATACTAATAGTTTAATATAGACTATAATTATCGTTATAGTAATATAGTTATACTAAATCTCTATAACTAATACTAATATATAACTATACCAATAGGTTAATATTAATACTATTAGATTATAATATATTAAATGTATTACAAATATATATCAATATATATATAGTTATAGTAAATCACTATAGTCTATTAAATGTATTACAAATATATATAAATTATAATTATCAATTTCCCAAACCATTAAAAAAAAAATTTAATTATCATTTAAAAAAAACACATTGAAAATAATCAAATATATTTAATTACCATTTAATTATCATTTAAAAAACACATTGAAAAACCTATTCAACTACCAAACGGCGCCGTTTCCCTATGTTACTAACTTACTAAACCCTAAAGGCTAAGTGACTAAGTCATTCCGTTCGGTCTTACCTCTGCGGCTCTGCCAGTGCCATTCGGCCTCTCGCAACTCAGGGATTAATCCCGGCCGACTCACACTCAGCAGCCTGTGCAGTCTCACTCTCTCGTCTCTAACTCTCGCTACCCAGGGTCCCATTGAGCTGCTCGCCAGTCACCCGGTCTGTCTCGCTCTCTCGCCTGTCACTCTCTAGTCTCTCCGTGTCTCATCTCTGCCGAGTCTGCCCCTTCGAATTCGAAGGTAATTTTTTTATTTTTTTGAAATTACATACTAGTATACTGTATTTTTGTGATTGGATTTTGTGATATTAGGATTTTTGTGATTAGGTTTTGTAATTTTGTGATTTTTGTAATTAGGTTTTCAGTTTTGTGATATTAGGGTTTTTAAATCCGAAATGTAGGATATTAGGGTGAATCTGTGATAGATGATATTTGTGAAATCTAGGTTTCAGTTCTGTGAAATAATTTCAAAATTATGATAGATGATATTTGTGAATCTGTGATATTAGGGGTTTTTGAATCCGAAATTTACTTTTGATTGGGTTTTGTGATTTGATTTATGAAATTGTGTTTTGTGATTGGGTCTGTGAAATTACATTGATAGGGGTTTGTATTTTTTCTATTTGGTTGCATCTTTGTCCTGTTTAATGTTTATCAATTGGGGTTGAGGATGTGAATAAACTGTGTTTGGCTATTTTAGTGAGTTAATGCGAAATGTATTGTGCTTTTGGGGCTGTGTTTGGTTATTTTAGTGAGTTAATGTTTTTTTTTCTTTTTTTTTTTGTTTTTCTCTTTAAAATGAAAATATATTTCTCAAATATATTTCTGTTTTAGTGATTGTAAATCAGCCCTAAGAATGTATTAAAGGAGTTTGTATTGTGCTTTTGAGGCTATGTTTGGTTGTTTAAGTGAGTTAATGCTTTTTTGTTTGTTGCATTGTGCTTTTTTAATGAGTTTTTGTTTGTTGTTTTCTAGTTTTCAAATCATGAATATAGAAGTCACAAGCCCTCGTACATCCACAGCTGCATCTTGTCCTGGCATCCAAGAACAGGCTATTGATACTCCCAGTCCCATAGTTGAAGAGTCTAACGGACCAATAGACTCTTCAATAGGCACATCTACTGCCTTTTGTTCTAACCCTCGCCCTCCACCTGGTAGTAGAGTTCCTAAGAATAGGTCTTTGGTATGGGTCCACTTCACAAGAGTTCCCGATTGTGATCCCGAAGAGCCTATAGCTACTTGTAACCATTGTGGGAGGCAATGGAAATGTCATCCCAAAAGGCAAGGCACTTCGGCCATGAAAACACACATCCAACTTTGTCCCAAAAACCGTAAGAGTAAGTTGGACAATGTTCAAACATTTTTGGTCCCGGAAGCAAGAAATGAAGGCCAAGGGGAGAAGAGCTTAGGGATGACCAAGTATAATGAGAAAAAAATCCGGGCAGCCCTTGCTAGGATGGTGATAGTGGATGAATTACCCTTTAGGGTTGTTGAGGGCCAAGGGTTTCGGGAATACACTAAATCCCTTGATCCTAGGTTTCCAATTCCTTCTCGATTTACCGTAATGCGTGATTGTATGAGGCTATTCTTGAGAGAGAATGATAGCTTAAAGAAAATGTTTTTGACCACCAAACAAAGAGTGTGCTTGACTACCGACACTTGGACTTCAATTCAAAATATTAATTACATGTGTATGACCGCTCACTTTATTGATAGTGATTGGAAGTTGCATAAACGGATCATTTCATTTGTTCGAATTAGCGACCACAAGGGGGCAACGATTGGGAGGGAGTTAGAGGAATGTATGCTTGATTGGGGCATTGACAAAATCCTCACAATTACGGTGGACAATGCTACCTCTAACGACTCCGCCATTGATTGGTTGAGAACAAGGGAGATAGGAAGTGAGGATTGTGTTGCAGCTCATGAGTTTATTCATATGAGGTGTACGGCACACATCTTAAACCTTGTTGTGAGTGAAGGTTTGAAAAATGTTGATGACTCGATCGTAAGAGTCCGAAATTTGATTAAGTATGTGAAGTCTTCTCCCCAAAGACTTGCCACTTTATCTTGTGTTGATAGGTCGAAAGTGTCATGTTCTAGTTTCTTGTGTCTTGACGTGCCAACTAGATGGAATTCGACTTTTCTTATGTTGGACGTGGCTGAGAAGTATCAAAAAGCCTTCCAACTTTTGCTTGATGAGGATCCCTATTCACGAGTTTATTTATCTGAGGATGGGCATGGGAAAAAGGGTCTAGGAGCTCCTGGGTCTGATGATTGGGAGAGCATAAGAAACTTTTCGAAGTTTCTTCATGTATTTTATAATGTCACCCTCCGTATTTCTGGTACACTATATGTCACATCAAATTTGTATGTCCAAGAGCTTATTAATATTCATAAAAACTTGAATGCTTTTTATGAAAATAGTAATCGACGCTTGAGTTCAATGGCTTTGAGAATGAAGACAAAGTATGATAAATATTGGGGTGATCTTGAAAAAATAAATCGATTATTATTTGTTGCTGCCATTCTTGATCCACGGTACAAATTGGTTGCTCAAGCATATTGGTTCAAGAAAACATTGGGGGATGAGAGGGGTGATGAATTTGTTGTACTCCTCAAGAGGGATATGGAATATTTGTATGAACAATATGTAGGATTTTATGGTGGCAAGGCAACTGGGTCTAAGTCAACTCGGAGTCGGAGTGGTGAAGATAGTGCATCAATGGAGACATTGGGGAGTAGTAGTAGTACCTGTATTGGTGATGATCCCTTGGATTTTTTGTTTGGATTCCATAAAGACCGAAAATCAGCATCCTTGATGGATTGTAAGTCTGAACTAGAGCGGTATTTGTTGGAGGATGTTGAGGTTCCTACCGGGAATTTTGAAATTTTGGTGTGGTGGAAAGTTAATTCAAGCAAATTTCCGGTTCTTGCTTTAATGGCAAGAGATATCTTGGCCATTCCGATCACCACCGTTGCATCTGAGTCGGCATTTAGCACAGGAGGCCGTGTTTTGGATCCATTTAGGAGTTCTTTGGCTCCTAGAACTGTAGAAGCTCTTGTGTGCACGCAAAACTGGTTGAAGTCCACTCCTATATGCTTGAGTCAAAATTATACGGATATCATTGATGATCCGGAGAGCTATAAGTTAGACTCAGGTAATGTATTTAAAGGTTTTTTTTAAGTTTTTATGTATGTTGATTTGACATTTTGTGATACTAACCTCCTATACTTTAATATCTTAATGTAGAATTAATCACTGGTATAGCCAACTTACTTCGTGAAGATGATTGACAATTTGATAGATTGAGCGTTTGAGGTTTGAGTTACTATCCAACATACTAGATGCTTTATGCTAAATTCTATTTACTTAAAGTTGAATTATTTTTCTTACTAATCTTTGTTTTTTTCTTTTTCTTTTTTCAGGCACAACTTGAAAGAACATTTGGAAGTTTGTAACATTTGGAAGGAAAACATTTGTTGAGCATTTAGAATATTGTAATTTAGAAGTTTGTAATTTATTTTATTTTGTTGCATTTGGAAGTTCTAAATTAAATGTTGTTGGGAACATTTAATTTAGTTTCCACTTAGAACATTTTGGATTTCTTTTGTTGTTAGAATGAAACTTAGAAAATGTTTATTGTAGGTTTGTAGTAGTGAAGTAATTATAATGGGTGTGTGGATGGCAGGTGTGGTGCATGTGGTGGATGTGGATAAGAAAATGTTTCTTTTGTTTATTGTAGTGATAAGTTGGATGTGATAAGTAAATATTTCTTTTGTTTTAGTTGGATGTGGATATGGATGGCAGGTGTTGTGGACTTGGATCGTGAGGTGCATGTGGAATCCGTTTGTTGTAGTGATTGAATGTGGATATGAATGTGACTCTCTTTTTATTTTTAAGTTTTGAGTAGAGGTTAGAACTTAGTATGTTACTTGTTTTATTTACTTATATTTTTTGTTATAATCAAGAGTGAATTATTTAGTTTAGATTGCAATTTTGAGAAAATTGAAACTTGAAAGACCATACAATTTTTTTTTTTAATCAAAAGTGGATCTAATATAATTATAAAAAAGACAAAAAAAAAAACAGTTTCAAAATCCGACTCCGTTCCGACTCCGACTCCGACAAGTCGAAATCGGAGTCGAAGCGAGTCCATAGTCTTCGGAGTCGGAGTCGGAGGTCGGATTCGACCTCCGACAAAGTCGGAGTCGGAGTCGGAGGTTGGGCTCTCCGACTCCGACTTGGTCGGTGCTCAGCCCTAATGAAAAATTATTAAAATATATTGTATTGATAAGTATAAAGCATGACATTTAAAAATAAATATAAATATAGAGAAATTCTATGCATCATCTACTATTTATTTTTACATTTTTAATTTATAGGTTTTTGTTTTTTTTTATAGAATATAGAGATATTTTTCATAAAATATAGAAATATTTTTTATAAAATATGATATGTGTGATAATAAATAATGAATGATGAGAAAAATTATTTACAAAAATATATGTTTAAAATATCGAAACGACATGGACCAAAGATGACCGACAAGAGCCAATACTCTATGAAATTGAACTTTGGGAATATTTGGGGAATAAAATATACTCTAGCTTTTTTGTTTTTGTTTTATTTTTATTTTTAAATATAGATGGAATAATATGTAAATTGGAAATAATTTATTTTAACCCTAAAAAGGAGGCAACAAAACAAAAGGACATAGAGGGAACCTAAGGGGAGCTCGGCTGCATCTATGTCATCCTATTTCTCTCTCAATCACAAACCCTAGCTCTCTCCGTCCCTCTCTCTTTCTGATCAGACAAACCCCAACCTTTCCCTCTTCGTCTTCGAATCCATGCCCTACCATCTTCGATCTATTTTCCCCCTCCAAAACCCCATTCTCTGATCTTAAAACCCTGATTTCTCCCTTTCTTGTCCAAATCGAGAGGTTTTTTTTTTCCTCTAATGTACGGTCTCAGAGATATGTACGGCTGCATAGCTTGAAATATTGGGTTTTTTTTAATCTCGGCCTGCGTTTAAGAGAGAAAGTTAGTTGGAAAAAATTATGTATAGGGATCGAGGAGGTGGGGTTGGGTCTTCGAGATCGGAGATAGTGGGAGGCCCATTGGATCGCAAGCGCATCAACGATGCGCTGGACAGGCACCTAGAGAAATCGTCCCCGTCCACTTCCAGGGGTGGTCTCAACAGTAAGGACAAAGAGAGACTCTCCGTACCCTCCACTTCCACCGGTAAATCGCAGCAGCTCGATCATCGCGATTCTCGCCCCGCTTCGCTTGCCAAAAACAAGTGCTCTGATGGTGGGCCATTCTCTGTTTTTGTGCTTTTTTCTTCAATTTTGTTGTATTATTATTTGGGTGATGTGAATTTTAGTTTTTTATGGTTAATTAGTGGACTGTGTTTGTGTTGTAGAAGTGGATTTTGTGGGGGATCTGGGTTTATTCACACTGCAGTTTCAGTTTCTGTTCTGTAAATTTCAGTTCATTTGTGGGTTTTTTTCCTCTTTTTTATTATGTGTTAGTTGAAGCAAATAGCGAGCACTAGGTAGGACTAGAATGATCGATGAAGCACTTTTGTGATATGGGATCTGAGTTTGGTGAAGCAACTTTGCGGTTTACGATTTGTTATGAAGCAAAATCATTGTGTTTGATATTAGATTACACTGTTCTTGTAGCTTCACGACACCTCTCTGGTCTTTGTTGGCAGTTCTAGTTGCTTTGTATTATAACAAATAAAAATGAGTGTTTTATTCTATGAGTGTGAATAGCTATTTATTTATTGCAATACAATCGATTGAAATTTTTATAATTATCTCCTTTATTTCTTTGTTTTTCTTTTTTTGGCTGATGGTGGCCTTGTTTGCATTGATTCCAGAGGAATCTGAAACGGACAGTGAAGGATCGGATGTTAGTGGTTCTGATGGAGATGATACGTCATGGATTTCATGGTTTTGCAATTTGCGAGGAAATGAATTTTTCTGTGAAGTTGATGATGAATATGTTCAAGATGATTTCAATCTTTGCGGCTTGAGCAGTCAAGTTCCATATTATGATTATGCACTTGATCTGATTTTGGACGTTGAATCTTCTCATGGTAACAAATTTTCTATTCTAATTGTATTTTGGTTTTTTAATACTTTTATTTGGCAAAATTCAATGTGATGTCGTGAATTTTCAGTTTAGAATATAACTTAGTATGGAGGATTGTGGGCAAAAGACACATATGATTATCAAGAGCTAAGTTAAAATGCAATGTCAAGAAGTGGCTAATTTCACTATCAGTATAACTTGGATTTAGGTTCGTTGCAGCCTTGTAGTCTCTGTGTGTGTGAAGAATCTAGCCATCAAGCCCTTTTTAATGGGTCAGATGTTGACTTGCTCAGGTGACATGTTTACAGAAGAGCAAAATGAATTGGTTGAATCAGCAGCGGAGATGCTGTATGGTCTTATACATGTTAGATATATATTGACGAGCAAGGGAATGGCTGCAATGGTAAGCTTCAGGTTAACTTATGCTGTTTGTTTATGTTTACTGTTCTTGTTTTTATTAATTTTTTGTTTAAGCATAACTGTTAAATCTTCTGCAGTTGGAGAAGTACAAAAACTATGAATTTGGGAGATGCCCTAGAGTTTACTGCTGTGGGCAACCCTGCCTCCCAGTTGGTCAGTCTGACATTCCTCGCTCAAGCACCGTAAAAATCTACTGCCCCAAATGTGAAGATATTTATTATCCTCGATCCAAGTACCAAGGCAGTATCCTTCTGTTGCAATAGTTGTTACTTGGTTTGAAAATTATTTGCATCTATCCTACATCTCCTGCAAGCATTGATTCTCACTGATATATTTTTCTTCAACAAAATTATTTTGATTGGATTTAGATCCCCTAAAGTTTTTGCTGCTGTGGGACCACTTTGTGTTTCTATCTCTCTCCCACTCTAGGCCCTAGAGTTCGGGCAGGAACTCTGGGAGATCCAAATCCATTTGACTGATGAGAAAATGTTTAGTCGGGGACTTCTTCTTCTTCATCTTTGATCTAACTGTCCAAAAACCTGGTAATTTTAATTGAATAGATACAAATTAGCCAAGGCAGAAGACTAACAACCACAGAGGAGGCTTCTAAATAAACATAACAAGGTTTCTGAACTTAAAAGACAGAAAATGAGGCATCTTTATCTTTGCTTGTTGAATTGGTTTTAAAATGAGTAGGTCATTTGTTTGAGCTTCACTCGCTTAACAAAAGAGTGAGCTGGGTTAAGCAGCAAGATAAGCCTAGCCTGACTGGCTTATAGCGAAATCAACTCATTTGCTGTCCTGAATGTTACCCTGATGCTGCCACCTCCCCTGGTGCTGAGCAACGTTTGATGCTTTTTTTTTTTTTTATAAGGGGGGTGGGGGGTTTCGAACCTAGGTTTTCCGTTGGGAGAACCGGGTCATATCAAGCCAATAGGCTCTTGGCACTAACATTGATGCTTTTGGTTGAGTATCATAACGTCTTGATTCCAAATCCAAGCTTGGTTGAGAGCAGGATAATCGTTTGCGAGCCCAAGTCCAGAACCATACATGAAATCTGAGGTAGTTCAAATTGTTCTAATTTGCAAGGATGATCATTTGCTGAAATGCTAATTGTTTAAATTCTCACTTTATTTTTTCTGCCTTTGTTAATACTCTTAAGCTACTTGTGGGTTGATTGATGTCTACATCCAGAGCGTCCATTTGAACTGTTGGTTTATCAATGCATGATTGTGATTTGCATGAATAATAATCTTTGTTTCGACCATTGTGGTACTGTGGCTAAATATAGGACTTGTTTCAGTTTTGCAAGTTTTCTTTAGTTGCAACTCAAAATTTCTTGACATTATCAAGATATCGATGGTGCTTATTTCGGAACCACGTTTCCCCACTTATTTTTGATGACATATGGACACATAAAACCACAGAAGGCAACACAGAGCTATGTTCCAAGAGTTTTTGGCTTCAAGCTCCACAAGCCGTGACATAAGAGGTGGAAGTTACCATTTGTGATGAATTCTCCAATTGTCCATTTGTGGCTGTTCTCATCTTTCCTCATGTTTATGTTAAAATATGAGTGGCTCTAACAGGCAAGATGAAATGCAATAGTACTACAATTGATTTGTCAATGAAAATGTTTATAGTGGAAATTTGCCTATTAGCACTGCAAAACCACTCTTTTATTTTCATGAATTTAGCAGAGCCTTTGTAAGCTTCTCTCATTATCTTGGGCTGAGGGCCTTGCGGTTTCCTTTGCCCGAGTTGCCTTTTATGATTTTGCAGTTAAAGTATAGAATATGCAAGAGTTGTAAATCTCAAAATCATTAGGGATATCCAAGGGCTTGACACAAGCAATATCATGGTATTTAAGAAAAGATTTTGGCTGGTTCTTTTCTGTCATGATCATGTTCAAAGTATTCATTGGAAAACTGAAACATTATATACAATTTAATGCATTGGACATATGATCTTAGTCCATTCAAATCCCAATCCTATATGTCCCATTTATTGTCTTCCCCTTGCACATTATTAAGAGATGCGACCCATCTTTCCATACATTATTTGAAATCAAGGGAGAAACTGAAAAGAAAGGCATAAAATAATGATAATTTGTTTGGCACGCATTATGCAACAAACATATTCATGGCATGTGTAAGGAGTGATAGGGATTGCTTTTTTGAAAAAAAGTATAGAGCACTAGATTGTGTTGGGTGAAAAGATGATCTACTTGACTGCGCCTAGTTTCAAACTAAAATGAAAGCGATAAACGCTTCCTATCAATAGAAAAATCTACTTCACTGCCCTATCTTCTCCCAATCTGACAAGGATATAATGTTATCATGAACTATTTTGAACTATTTTATAATGATAATTATAAAAGGCAGTCCTTGCTGAACTATTTTTTTCAAGAGTAGAGAAAAATCAAAGGACTATAAGCTTATCAAAATAATAATTATAATGATAATTAGAACAAAAATAGAGTTGTCAATGGCTATCATTGTCCATTAGATTCATATCTAAGTTTATAACAATATAATCATATCGGAAGTTTCCTTATTTGAGAATCTCTTTTGTTCTCATCTCACTCATTTATTGATAAGCAATCAATCTCCATCAACAACAGCAGATGCATTGAGGCAGATTAGACTTGTGAAGCACCATTTTTCTACTGGTGATGCTCTGATTATTTAAGTTTCTGTCTACAAAGTTAGGGTCTCACCCTTTTTTTTTTCTCGGGTTACTGAATTATTTTGCCTTTTTTGCATGTATAAAAGGTAAAAGCTTATGATCTATGCATAGAACCAGCAAAAGATAGCAAGAGAAAAAATAGATAAAAATTCCAATAGGGCCTGAAAAATTAGAATTTTAAAAAATGTTGAGAATAAAGTTGTGAATCTTTTTTTTTTTTTAATTAATTCGTGATCTTATTTTTTATTTTTGAAGTGTCATAAACAAAATCATCCCATTTCCAACTTTTATCTTCACTAAAGTTGAGAGACCTTTTTATTTTTGGTGTGTTAATGTACTAAAGCTATTGCAAAATGTAATCAATGGCACATGAATACTATGAAAAGCCAAAATGATCCCTTTTTCCTTTCTTTTTTTTTTTTGAAAAATGAGAATGGAATGTCAATTCAAAAGCTACGGCGTATGAGAAAGTTTCTATTTTCAAACATTTCAATCATTCAATGTATACACCTACTCCAAGTTCAAACCATATATTTAAATCCATTAAAACATCAAAAGGAAAAAAAAAAATGTTTACTTAGAAGCAATTAAAAAATCTCTAGTTATTTTTCTATAGGCCCAAAAATAATATTTATTAATATGAATATTATAACTTTGACACATGAAATGTTATTTATTATTAACAGGGTGTAGTTAACTTTTCTTGATTTTTGAAAGGACACTCAGCTTCGAGTAATTGTAAATGGTTCCCTAAATTTTAAAAAACTGCAATAAAGTGAAAATGGCATATCTTTTTTGAAAATTCCTAAAAACTTTAGCCACCTTCTTCTTCTTCTTCTTCTAACTTAAACAATAGTCATTTTCCGCCGTCAACACAGGCAACCTTCCATACTATTATTTTTTTAATAGGCACTTTACAATCTAATGTTAAAATGAGTTGAGACGAAAGATAAAAATTAAATAAAATATTGTTAGAAAAAAATTTTAATATTATTATTATTTTAAAAATTTAAAAAGTTAAATTTTTTATTGTATTTTACGTAGAAATTTATAAAAATTATAATGATGAAATGAGATAGGTTGAAAATATTTCTCAATCCAAACCGAGCTAAATACATGTTTTATTTTCAAAAATACAAAAAAATTTCCATTCACACAAATTTTGTTTTCTTAACAAATATTTTGAGATGCTATTTCATGTCAAATGGAACTGAGTAATTTTAAAAAATATAAAAAGTATCTCATCAAACTTGGGTTTTAAAGGATTTTAATATCATAAATGCTTACGAACATCATTTTTCTTATAATAATTATTACAATATTATGTCCGAAAATAGATTTTTATTATTCAAACGAGAGAAAAAATAGCAAGGAAGTAGTTAGTAAATTCATGAGGTGAAATGCACAAGTCCACGTCCTCCCCTCCCAACCGATCTACATCTCTTCGTTCTTTCAAATACCATCCTCTCTCTCTCTCTCTCTCTCTCTCTCTCTCTCTACCATAAACTTTCACGCACACGCCGCTGCTCTCTCTCTCTCTCTCTGAAAGAAACAACATCACCAACACCTAAAGCGTTTGCCATTGAAAAATACGCCAAACCCATTTGAATTCAAAGCAACACAACCAACACGCAGAGAAAAGACAGAGAGTTCTCAAGTTTAATCAGAGGCGAAACAAGTCACAGAGAAGTAAGGAAAGAAGACGAGTTTTCTCTTTTCTATATATGTAATGCATCAGAAGAAATCCGAAGTTCAGATCGGAAAAGAAAGCAGCGGCGTCTCTTCCGATTTCAATCCAACCCCTCCTCTCGTCTTTCCTCCTCCCTCCTCTATCCACCACAAACATTCTTACAATTCCCAAATTTCCCCTTACCCCGAACAATCTCTTCATCCCTACCTTTCTTCTTCTCTTCATTTTCAATCCCCCTCCCACCAACAGCTACATCATAATGACCCAATTACCCCTCCTTCTCCTTCTTCTTCCTCTTCGTCAACCCCTTACAAGCGGACCCTTTTGACCCAAGCTCACTCATCCCTCTCCAAATCCCCCACCATCTACCAATTCCACTCACACCCACCGCAATTCAGTCCCCAAAACGCTTCCCTTTTCTCCGTCTCGCTCGCCTTCAAGACCTTTTTGTATCGAGCTCTCCGCAAAGCCAAGCACTTTAGACGATTGCGGGTCCATCTGCGGCTGATCCTCTTGCTCGCCCTCCCGTTCTTCTACTTCTTGGTGTCCCATCCGAGCCACTCCTTCCTCCTCGACTTCCTCTCCGCCTTCGCCTTCTCCGCCGCCCTCTTGTTCTCGCTTAACCTTGCGCTCCCTCGCTTCCCCTCCATACGCCTCTTCCTCGCGCGGTCCTTCCCGATTAAGCTCTCCAACGGCTCGCCCAACTCCCGGCCGCCTCTGCCGGTGTTTTGGTCAATTGGGTCGCGTTCCAAGCCCGAAAAGAGAGCAAATTCGGGGTGTTGGGTCCAGGTCTATAGCAACGGTGACGTGTACGAGGGCGAGTTTCACAAAGGAAAGTGCTCGGGGAGTGGAGTGTATTACTATTACATGAGTGGAAGGTACGAGGGGGACTGGGTCGATGGCAAGTATGACGGCTATGGAGTGGAGACGTGGGCCAGGGGAAGCCGGTATCGTGGGCAGTATCGGCAGGGGCTTCGGAATGGTTTTGGGGTGTATCGGTTTTATACCGGTGATGTTTATGCCGGGGAATGGGCTAATGGACAGAGTCATGGGTGCGGAGTGCATACCTGCGAGGATGGGAGTCGGTATGTCGGGGAGTTCAAATGGGGCGTCAAGCACGGCCTTGGTCACTACCATTTCAGGTCCGGAAAAGAATCGTCAATTTTCTTTTTTGGTTCGGTTATCAATGATTGAAGAATGAATTTTTGTGCCACCTGGTGTTAAATTTTATGATAGCTCCTGGGTGTGTTTGATTTTTGATTGATCTTTCGTTGCTAATTCTTGTTTGTGTAGTTGTATTGCTTGCTTATTATGTATTTGAATTCGTTTAGATGATTGAGATTAGGTTTAGATTTTTTAGCATTATGTTGTAGTAGATTCTTTTAAGTTAGAGATATTGATGAACCTAATCGGTCATGATTTCTGTTGGGTCCTTCTGGATTAGAGAGAATATTATTTTTTATAGGCAGAAAATATAGAAATTCTGGATGATATATATGGTATCGCAGTAATTTGGCCTGTTCTTTTAGTGCTTGAGTATTAGTTATTCTATTGCTCAAAGCTGTAATCTTTGACGCACAAGGGTGTCAGCATTATCTTTTCCTCCAATGACTGGTTTAAAGTTAATTATGTTTTATTTTTAATGCTGTGCTTTTAACTGGATTATAAAGATCTGCTTATCAAAGCAGCCATGACTAGTTAAAGCTGTAATAGTGAACCAATGATGGTACTATCCTGTTTGGAGATCTACCTTTAGTAAATAAGTATCGCCTTCTATTCTATTCATTGTTTCTTTAATAATTAAATATTAGCCTTATTTCTTTGCTTGTTCCCCACTCCATTTTTCCTGTGGATTTTTTTTCAATCTTAGGTGTGTATTCCCAAAGTTAAATAGCTCCTGAATGTTATCTCTCAGTCGTTTTAGACCCACACACCAACTTAGGTTTTACTCAATAGGTGGAATGCCTATCCCCCTCTCCCTCCCACCTCTCTCTCCCATGTCTATACTAATGCACATTCACACACCTGCGCATCAAGTTTCATTTCTTCATGAATTTAGAATGATCTCCTAATCTATCTTTACATCCGAGTATCAATTAGTAAGTTTCATTGTTGATTATGCATCTGTTCATGTATCTACGGCAGCATTATCAAGTACCATGCCCCAACACCCCCCCCCCCACCCCGGGTGCGAAAAAGAAAAAAAAAAACTGAAAATTTTGATATTTGAAGTTTTGATCCTATACTTTGTTCCAACTGATGTATTTTTATTTGTTTAGAAATGGGGACACATACGCTGGAGAATATTTTGCGGATAAGATGCATGGTTTTGGGGTCTATTCTTTTGCAAATGGACATCAATATGAGGGAGCCTGGCATGAAGGTAGAAGGCAAGGGCTTGGAATGTACACATTCAGAAATGGTGAAACACAATCTGGTCACTGGCAGAATGGCATTCTTGACATTCCCAGCACACAGAACACAACTGCCCCTGTATCTCCTGTTGCTGTTTATCATTCAAAAATACTCAATGCAGTGCAGGTACTCTAATTCCTACATAATACTGTAAAGCTCCAAATATCTTTTTTGTTTTAATAAGTAAGCTCCAAATATCTTAACAGTTGATGCCTACATTTGTTATGGTTTTGCAATCATAATCTGGATTATCCTATCTTCTTCCCTGGCTGTTATATATTGCACCAAAAGATTTGTGTCGTCTTGAATTTTCCAAATGTATGGTTTGTTTTATATTTACTGTTGATGTAATTTCCAGGCATATATAGTTATTTATATTAAAAAAAAAAACTGCAGGCATGTATGTCCAGTTTTTCATGCACATTATTAGCACTTTCCCATCGGAAGATATTTACCTCTAGCTCATTTAAATAAAATTAATTTGTGCTGCATTTGTTTGCTTGATGCAAGATCTTTATTCATTATCCAATTCTCTACTTATCGTCATGTAATACTTTAAATCCCCAAACATCTTTTTACCTGTTCTATGTACAACGTGTTACTGGTGAATGCAACACAAATATAGTTTTGTACATATTTATCAGCACATGCATGAGAACCAGGAGGGAGAAACAGAATAACAAACTTTGGACAGTTGATTTAGCAATTTATGTAACTTGTTAGGGATTTTTCCTGATTGGTTCTGCTATTCTGTGTTACTATCAGGAAGCTCGGCGAGCAGCAGAGAAAGCCTATGATGTGGCCAAGGTAGATGAAAGAGTCAACAGGGCAGTAGCAGCAGCGAATAGGGCAGCCAATGCAGCTAGAGTAACTGCAGTTAAGGCTGTACAAAAACAAATACACCATAATAGTAACAATGAGAATATCCCAATTCCAATCATTTGAGACTCCTAACTGCAGCTTGTGCTCCTTTAATGAGTGACAGCAGCGTCGGGACAATGGCTTATCTTGTTTTCCTCACTGAGCAGATTTGCATTTTATCTTGTCATCTTCTCTTCGGCCTTTTGCTTTGGGAGGATTCATTTTATGGTTCCTCTTGGAACCTGTGAGTAGAGAGGAAGATCTCTGAAGAGTGGAATGGTCAGCTATACTGCTTCAAGATTGTGTAGAGAGAGAGAGAGAGAGAGAGAGGGTTGATGATGAGAAATTCCATATCAAATATTCAACTAATTTTTTGTTTTTCAATTTCACTACCATTTTTGTAAAGGTGAGGTAGATGTAATATAAAGGCCGGTGCCCGTGCCGGTGCTGAGGTAAAACCTCAATCCAGCCAATGTAGTAGTTGAGTCGGTTGGTATTTGGAGGGGTTAACAATAGATGTAACAAATCTACTGCTCTCAAATTTTCCATTTTTGCTAACTGGTACTTGTTGGTGTCTTGGCAAACCTTATCCGAGCCGTTGTTTCATAATGCTAGAGTGATGTTCCTCATTCTAATAATAAAGACAGGACGTGACAACTCACAATTGCTGTTGTGGCGGATAAGGATTTTCTTCCCATTTCAATTATTACCTTTTCTTTTTTAAGTGATATAATATATAAGCGAAATATAATTAATAAAATGATCTATCATCAAAAATATGGTAAGTGAAATGGAGAGGATGGCTAGGAAACCTGATATCTGTTCCATTAAACAAGGATGCTTGTCACTTTGTGGCAACAGTGAGCTAGCAGCTTCTCCTGGGCAGCAACTGCCCACTGGAAACCGCACCAATTCTTACCAAAACAAATCAGGTAGCCATTAGAAAAGCTACCCTCTTAAGGAATTGCTGATTTTGCGGAGTATTCCAGTTTCATGAAGAGGTTCAGCGTGAATTTCTAATTGAATTTGTTTGTTTACTTTAAGGAGCACAAATATAGGAAGGTGTTGCAGTCGTTGGTCTGCATTTATGCTAAAATTAGGCGTAGGAGCAAGCAGTTGGCTAAAAGGCCTTTTTATGGTTGTTTTTTCAACGTCTGGTTATAATTGTACAAGTATGCATGCCATCACATTCGCGAATCATAAAAAGATATGAATCAACCGAGAAATTTATCTGAAAACATCTTGCAAATTTAGATATCAAGCTCTCGAAATGGCAGATTATGTTATCGTAATAAAATAGAATCAACAAGAAATAGTGGTGGAAAAGTGAAGACGAAGACTCGATTGGGGCAAACTGAGAAGTGGTAAAAGGCCAATTCTGCGAAGAAGTGCCTATGTTTTCATTTAAAAGACAAAAATTGTAATCCAGATCAACCTCATTTTTAAATGTCATGCAATACCAGCCAAATAAATAATACCAGATCAACCTCATTTTTAAATGTCTGCATCGAAGGCATTGATTGAAACAAATATAAAAACAAAAAAGATAACTCCATTTTTGTTTAGTTTAAACATCTCTCAAGAACTACATTCTGATTGATAATGTCAAAATTAAAGACAAAAACATGTGAATGCAGTTTCAGCTCTCAGTCTGCTCCCTCAGCCTCCTAATGGTGCTCCTAACAGTCACAGCACTAGCAGTACTGTCAAATTCGAGCAGCAAACAGCAATTAGAACTTTCAACTACAAAAATATAAGTATATGACTAACAAAGTAGAACTTGAGGAAAATCCTTACTTCAATGTGTATGCACCTCCTGCTTTCACTTTTCCACAATCCTTGCAACCCCAGATTCCCACAGCCTTCCTCTTCACCGCAAACTGCAAAATACACCATTACTATTATTGCATGATCCAAAGCCAACATATGCTGAACCCCAGTGAAGTTTCATGTAGAAACAGAAAGAAGCCGCAGAGTGGTCACTAAATGATAATCATAAGACTAAAGAATAAAGAAGAGACCTTCCCGCAAAATTCACAGAAGTATTTGCTATGTTGGCTAACTTCCATCTTCTTAATCTGCTTCCTCAAACTAGCACCATATCGAGTGCCTGAAATATAATAGGACAAGTACCACCACCTTGCTTAGGCACAAACATGCAGCATACATTCCCGACCAAAAAACACAGGTAACAAACAGTGTAACAGAGATAACAGGAGGAACATGGGTTAAAATAGGTGCTGAATTGTTGTTGCAGATAGGAAAAAAAAGGCCATACACAGCTCAATCTGAAATATTTCCTCCTACTAATCCAAACACAATGATCTATGATACAATTTTTTTAATCAGTAGGTTTATGATACAGCACAGAGAAAACAAACTACTTTCAGTCCATAATATCCAAAACCAGCATCCCAATAAAGATCTCAAGAGTAATCGAGACTATTAAAGTCTCAAATTTACAACAACCCAGAATCTTAGATGAAGAAATGGCCAACACATCACATAACTACAAGTTCTAATTCCTTTCTTCTATAATATACAACCTTTCTAACCTTGTAGCATGAATAGATAAAAAAAATGGAGCATATCGTCCAATTAGCTTAAAAATACAAATTCCTATCAAGGGAAAAATAAGCCTCTAGAACTTACCATACTTCCCAACGATACCAGCCTTCTTGGTTCTCTTAGACTGCATACGATAAAAAAGATAGAAATTTAATTCAGGCACCACCCATGACTATGAAATTACAGAAATATGAGTTTTCAAAAACAATATTAATACAGACAGGAAACACATTGAGTACCAGCCCACAGAATCAAACCAAATATAAGAGAATCAAAGCTCAAAGAAACATTAAAAAAATGCACAAGATGCTACTTAGAAATTAAAAGAATAAATGTACGAGTTGCAAAAACCAGCACCGAAGTGCTCGACCCACAAAACCCACACATACCATCCCAATAGACATCGCAATAATTACCTCCCACCTACTAAGGCGTAATGACGTTAAAAATGCCATACACCATTACATACAGGACCACCCTCACAACAAGAAATATAGCGGAATATCACACCATCTAAACCAAAACCATCATCTCATGAAAAGAAAAAAGAAATCAACAATCTATACCAATATTTAAAGCTATACTAGGCTGCATTTTCTAGGACTATTACTGACCCAACGGAAGCTCAAATACTAGAAACTGAAAGCTTAAAGCCAAATATAAACGAGCAAGTATACTCCTCCTTTGCCTTAAGACCCGACTCAACTACACCATATCTACATCGACTTACCTCCTTAAGCTGATTTATCGGATCTAGAACGATACAATACTCAAAACAGAAATAACCATTATATTCAAATTCAACCACACCTAATAACATAGCGAGAAATCTAGACTTTTCATCTTTATTATCTCCGTAGAGGTTTCCATGGTTTTCTAAACCAGACCTGTTATGCGCTCTGAGCTAACAGTATTCTCGATCGCAAAAACTATAAATCAAATCAATTTCCACAAAAGTATACATATTGATGTGCAAAAAGAACTCATATCAAACTCCGATAAGTGTCGACAAAGGAAGGAGAGAGTACCATTTTTGGAGAAGCAGAGAACCCTAGGAAACCCGCCGAGATTGGAGCGTTCCTGAGCGAGCGGCCAATCGAAGAGGCGTCCTCGTTTCGTTGATTGCTTATATAAGCCCCGTGGGTGAAAAGATTTGATACCCTAGGGTTTATGCGTTTCGGATTATGGACCTCGGGATGGGTTTTGAGGCCTTTCAAAAGTTGGGCTTATGAATATGTCGAGGCCCATGTCTGAAACATATGCTCTTCATAACGGGTTTATGTGTTTCGGGTTATGGATCGTGGGATGGGTTTTGAGGCCTTTCAAACGTTGGGCCCATTATGAAACATATAAAAACATTATTACATTTATCTAAAATGCATAATTGTCATAAAAATCTTTATAATTGATGGTAGCTGGGATGTGCCATCATCAGAATTATTTGAATTATTCTTTTTATAATCCAAAATGTGATGAAGTTCATAAAAATAACTGTCTATTTTATTCCAATTAATCAGGTAAAATCAAAGAGTTTATTCGACTTATTTTTCCATGATTTTACATAATATATCTGTATTTTGTCTAAATGTCTTGTTATTCATTTAAAGATAAATACAAAGAAATTCATGATTATTTGTTTTATCATTCAAGATAAGTATACTAAACAGTATCAATTTCGCATTTAACTTATCCCTTGTGAAAAAAATTGAATATGAAATTAAGAACCCTCGAATTACAGTTTAAAATGTTGAGGGATGCTATTCATCATTCCACACAAAACACTTATATATTTTAAAATTATTTATTAATATTTATTTTATTTTATTCTTTTTAAACTAATTGAATTATTATACTTATCATCCATATACCACCTACTTATTAAAAAAAATAAAATAAATGCAGTGTATAATGTGTGGAGATGATAAATAAAAATATTATAAAATGTTATGATATGCTTTTTATTTTCCGCACCAATCCTCAGTGGAGAACTCAGAATTTCTTTTTGATACTATGATCACCCAAAAAAAAAAAAAAAAAAGAGCTCAATAGTTAAATGCTTGACAATTAAATCATAAGTCAAGATCATAAAGAGTATACTGTGAGTAGAAAGTAAAACTAATATAATATTTGTGATATTGTGGATCAAGTTTTTATGACATGTACTTTTATATTAAGGTGAGGTTATTATGCCGCTCTATTTTCACCGTTGGATGTCCTGTCCAAGCATTTTCTTTTTAAATTTTTTTTCTATTTTCATATTTTTTTCACATATTTACATATTTTTAAAAAATAAAAAAACTACATTAATATATTTAAAATTATTTTCTTAATCACTAAAAAAATATATATATATTTTTGAACAGCGATCAAATAAAGCAGTCAAACATAGTGGGCAAGCATTTCCCTTTATATTATCCTAAGATATCATATCTTTAAAAATTATTTGTATAAATAATAATTCTTAATGAAATTGAATTATTATTTTTAAATCTAAGTATGGAGTAGGTGTACCTTAATCAAAAAGGAAAAAAAGAAAAGCCTCTCAATAACAATTTGAACTTTGAAGCCAAACAAGGAGGTACAAGTGGCATGTCACTAAGGAAATAGGTGTGGTCCACTACCAATGGCTAAGCCCCTCAACCCCCCTCATCGCCACTATCCTCCTGTCTCCCATAACTCCATGATTGGATCTTCACGTCAGAAATTTCAAATATGCATTAAAATTTCCCACCTCCTCAACCAATCAAAATTCAGACTCACTAATCTTCACATTAAAAAAAACACCGATTGCAATATATATATTTATATATATATATATATAATAAACTTAATTGCATTGGACCAACGTGCCTTATCTTCACATGTAATTTTTATATGAAATTAATTAAAATTTAATTTTTTTTTCTTAATTATTATTTACATTTTCATATTATCTGTTTTTAAGTTGATGAAAAATAATATTTACAGTTTTAAAGTGTATAAATCATGCACATTTATTTTTTTAAAAATAGAAATAAATTTGAGATACATAAAAAAAATATTTTTTAATAATAGATCCAATTTTATTTTTAAAAGAGTGCATGAATTTTATAGAAGACTAAGATTATATAGAAATTTACTTTAAATAATTTATATTAATCATCATCTTCACATATCACATACAATATATATATGTTTTATGTTAATTCTTCTTAAATTTAGTAAATTTTTTTTATTTATCATTTATATATCATATATTTGATAAGAAAAATAAATAAATAAATAAATAAATGTATAGTGTGTGAATGCACAGTATGTGTAAAGACGATGAATTGAATTTTTCTTTTGTTAAAATATGATGATGATGATAATTCTTGTTCTCCTTATCTCTCAACTTCGCTCAATTCCAGACCAAAAATCTCGGGCCTTGAATTGAAACAAAACGTCCTCGGAGTTTACGAAATCGACCATGTTTATGCTGATAAACTGTTCCAGCTGCCGCACCCCTCTCCAGCTTCCGCCGGGCGCCCGATCCATCCGCTGCGCCATCTGCCAGGCTGTCACCCAAGTGGCCGATCCCCGCGCAGTGCCGCCTCCTTCGTCCCACACTCCGCCCCTCCCCTTCGCTTCCGAGCCGCCGCCTCCTGCTCCTTCGCCCTACGGCCAGGCGCCCCCGGGCCCGATTCCGAACGCTCACGGGAAGAAGAGGGCGGTTATATGCGGGATATCGTACAGGTACACGACACATGAGCTCAAGGGGTGCATCAACGACGCCAAGTGCATGCGCTATCTCCTTATCAACAAGTTCCAGTTCCCCCAGGACTCCATTATCATGCTCACCGGTATGTATATGTATGTTTCTATTTGTCTGTGTATGTGTTTTGACTGCATATGAATTCATAAATTTGGTTGCTTTAGGGTATGGGTTTTAAACAAATTTTTTTGTGTTGTTTTCATGATCTCCTTGAATATATCCAAATTTGGTTGTTTATGTTATAGCATGTTTCTTTGTGTTGTTACGGTTATTGTTGAGAACTCCAATTCTGATATCTGGGTTTTCGATTCTTTTGAGATCCTGGTCAACTTAGTAGGGTCGTTTGGATGCTTTTGAGATCAGCAAAATGCCATGTGATGGAACTTTCTTTTACATGTGCTGGACAACCAAAATTTTTCACCAACAAAGTTAAGGAACTTTTCGTATGAGATATCAGCTTTTCATGCAAAGTTTTAACGAGAGCTGCGACTGCGAGTTATGGCTTTTAAAGTTTCAGATGATAGTTTATACAAATGGTACATCTCTGTTTATTTGCCTAATTTGCAGCCATTTTTAGAGGGTGGTGGGAATGAAAAAAGTTCTCGAGTGATATTAAAAAATAGGTTTTCTTGCTCTGGAAATGAGATATTAGGCTTGATCTGTTCCTTCCATGAATGGGATTAATGAGAGAACTGTTAGGTGCATATAAGTAGCTATCGACAGTATGGTAGAAGCAGATATTTTATATGCAAGGGAGTATTGAACTAAATACTGTTATATAGTTATTCCACACTGCTAATTTGATGGATTACCCCTTTGAATAATGGTGCATGGAGTGTGTGTATAGGTTTTTCGGTTAGTGTGGCCTTAGGAGAAAACCCAGAAGCAACCTGCTTCTTTAACACCTCCGTCCCATGGAATACTGCGTTCTTACAATCTATTACACCAGGTGTCAAGAGTTCTGTAAACATCAAAACTTCATTTACACTAAGCACTTTAGTAAACCCCAAACTAATAAATATAACAAATCCAACATATCAAAACTATGGAAAATCATA
>QEOT01008260.1:18025-58565 GCA_003123785.1 Pterocarya stenoptera | reverse complement strand
TTTTTTTTTTTTTTTTTTTTTTTTTTTTTTTTTTTTTTTTTTTTTTTTTTTTTGAGGTGGGGGGGATTTCGGCAGATTTACTGTTCTGTTTTTTTCTCGAATTTTCTTTCCTTTGTGTTCGTAGATTATGATACTAATGTATCTTGGGGACCAAGTTATTCCCCTTTGCAATTAGTTCTTATTAAGTCCCCCCAATTTTTTTCACCGTGATTTTTCTTTTCTTGTTGGCACTAGGAACGGACAATATGTATGGGAGGATCATCGCCCTCGATCAGGTGTATGGAAAGGGACAAGTGGGGGAGAAGCTATTTCCTTCAGTGGTTGTGATGATGATCAGACCTCGGCCGATACATCTGTAAGTAGATATTTTGGTACAGTTTAAAATTATACTTGTTTCAGTGACATCATGATGACGATGATAATAAATGTAAAGAACACCAACAGTAACCACAATAAAAATTATGTTATGTAATTCTGATGCTTGTTGGGGACAGGCTCTATCAAGGGTCACATCAACAGGTGCCATGACTTTCTGCTTTATCCAAGCAATTGAGCGTGGGCATGGGCATACATATGGGGGAATACTAAATTCAATGCGTACAGCAATTCGAAGTACAGGTGGTAACGACATAGGTGGTGGTGCTGTAACATCTCTTCTCGGTATGCTTTTGACAGGAGGCAGTGCTAGTGGTGGGCTAAGACAGGTATGTGTTTGCTATATTGTTGGTTAATCCATAATGCTGCAAAATGACTGAAAGTTCTGCCTCTGATATCCACTTTAGAATTCCCGGCATGCTGCCTTGGGAATTTATATATGGGGAACTAAAAGCGGACTCTTCCAGTCAGTTGCTAGTTGTTTCCAAACACACATAGAAATTGAAGCTGATTGGACACATTTCACTACAAATATATTTCATATTATGTCCAAAGTCCTGTCTTTAAGCAAAGTGATGGGATTAGGTTGTTAAACTGTTTCTGCACCTTATTTATTTATTTGTTTTTTTATTTGTTAACAGGAACCACAGTTGACTTCCTGCCAACCATTTGATGTGTATACAAGACCGTTCTCCCTATGATTTTTAATATTGTTTTTTTTTTTTTATCAATTATATTTAGTTGTCAATAATATTGGAAAAGGGTTTTCTTTATCGTTAAAGAAACATCGGATATGAATATGTGATGGATTTTATGGGTGGAACTAAGTTTTATATCTCCAAACCCCTTGTTTGGTACACAATATTCAGGGTTTATGTTGCCATTAGTTGCAGTTTATGTTCTTTTAAAAAATAACCAGGGGAAGCAGTAAACAAAGGACACAGTTGCTTGAATAAATAAATGGGTGTACCTTCTTTAGCTCCTCCCCCACCCCACCAATAAATATTGAGTAAGAAGTCAGTTTGGCACCTCAGCGAATGTACCTGTGTCTGTGTGTACATCTTGCTCAAAGAAAACATAGAAATGCAATGGGAAAGAAACCACACCCCCCCCCCCCCCCNAGGTTTAATTCTGCTAGAAGAATGGTACATGTATTTGTACATACCAGAGATGGTTTAGTTAATATACCAATGTCTTTGTGCGTGTGAACGCCCATGCGTTTTACCATATTCTAGACGGACTGTAATGAGTGCTGTAAATGGAGGAAGACTACTTTTTGTGAATTTATAGTGAAGGGTTCAAGGGTTATTCATAGCTACATATTCTACTGTTATATTTATTTTAAGACGACGAAATCATAATTTATTAATAATCCTCATTTATGGCAAAAGAAAACCGTGGGAACAATCAACGATTACAAGAAAATCCCATATTCTACTGTTATAACAAAGCAACAATCATGTAAAACACACTTGGTCCTACCTGTTCATCACCAGCATGAATCTGGCCTTTCATCTTGTTGCTTATCTTCTTAAACATCAGGCTACAGAGAAAATGGATCCTTCCATTGTATAAACTTACAATCAGGAACTCCCAAAGAAAGGGCTGAAGTACTAAAAGTTTTTTGCCAATGAATTTCTGCCAAGCAATATCTTCAATCCGGATGGAATTTCTGAGTTAGATAAGGATTCCTAGGGAGTGGAAGTTGATTGAACTAAAAAATCTGGCCACTCGAAGAGAATCTTGAGGAACTTTAGTCAGCATCAGGCACAAAGTACGTCACCAAGTCAGCCACAGACATAAGGCCTGAACAAACGAATGCACAATACATCTTAATTTAATTTTATCCCATTTGGAATTTGTCACAAAGTACCTCCTTAAGTAGCCCTAATTTACTTGTAATTGAACTCTTTTCTTCTATTTTTAGGTCATGAAATTTAACATTTTAGTTCAATTTGAAGGCAAAGCGATCGGTCACAGGCAACATAACATGATGCATAAAAGGGTCATATTAGGCCAGTGTTCAATCCAAGACACTAAAATATCACCATAAAGCCTGCAAACTTGAGATTATAAATCACTAAAACACAATTATGTTTCATAGCTATCAAAACAAGTAAATATCAATAGGACCCAAATAAATTATCACATGGAATTTCACAACGTATTGGAAGGCATCACCATTCACAGAATAAAAGAAGACTGATATGCCTCAAGTATGAACTCGCATATAACGAAGAAAATATCAGTTGGAAAACTTAAAAATTTTCCGATGCTCAATTGAACCTTTCATAATTGCAGTTAACATTTCAAAAATAATATTAGAACAAGGAGAAGGAACACCCGATATCTAGATCCCCACCCACCCACAGAAAAATATTATTTAATAAGTAGCCTAACATACTACAGAACAATTTTTCTTTCTTTCTTTCTCTTTTTTCCCTAGCAAGATACAATGAGCATCAAAATCCCCTAAAGAAATTTATCTAATTTCCTCGATCTGTTAGGATCTGGGGGCCGAAAATCCTCAAAACGCAAATTGGAGCTTGCCTGCATCTCATTTAAGACAGAATCCCCTTTCTCCGATTTTATTATTTCCAAGATGCTTCCAAGAACATCTGCTGCAAGCCCAACTTCCAGAAGATGACCCGGCTCCTCTCCACCTTTATGTATTAACCGCCCAATCTCTCTAAATGGGATCACATTTTCTGTAATGACTTTGGCAAAGATGCCACCAAGAAACTCTGGTGCTCTTGGGGCATCATTTATAGCATCCTCCAGAGTAGTCAGAACAGATTCAAACCTGGCCAGAAAGAGGGAAACAGCAGTAAGTAAATCAAACACTAAATATATATATATATCTAAATAATGGTGAGCTGAAAAGACAATGACTAATAGACGGTTAAATATCATTTACCCTTTAATGAGCTGGGTTTGACTCAACAGGCCATCCCGAGACTTCGAAAGATTGACTAGAAGCTTAGCCAAAATATCCCTTTCCATTTGCTTCCTCTCAAAAGAGTCTGTGACCCATAAAGATACCATTAAGGGATGGAAGCTCGGGGAATTCAAATCTTTGATGCAAAATTCAACTTCTTTCTCGTCTCTGGCACTGAAATAAAAAGGTTACTCAGTATATTTATTTATTTATTTATTTATTTTTAGTAGTAGTTCATGTTAACTGAAGTCCAGAAAAAACATTCTTAAATGTAACTACCAGTGGAAGTAAGCACAGGTAGTTATTGGCATGTTTACATAATCTACAGAAAGGCTTTGTTCCCAATCAATAAAATAGAAGACTACAGCTTCCAAGAAAGCTGCCTTTCACATGAGTTCCAAATCTGACAGGGTACAAGATAAAGAAGCTTTTTGATAAGTGAGTACCAGATGAAGAAGTTACAAGCTCATCCACCACCACTTTCATGGAAGAGGACAAAACAAGTAAACTGAGCATCTCATCTTATTTAAAATTTCAGCCCATCTTTTCTCCAAAGAATTCCCCCCAATAAATTTGAGTGAAAAATCTATTAGTTCAAAACAAACAATGAAGATATGATAGCCCTCTTGATTTCTCACTTTCCAATGTAATCCCTAATATATGCTAGATGTTCCTTCAATGGACATAAAATAACTGGACATCACCACTGCATGAATGTATAGGGGTTAACTTTTAATGCAAGCAGCTATACACTAGCACGCACAAGATGAAAACTTCTCTGAACTTGGAAAATTGAAACTGGATAACAAGACAATAGATGCATGCATAAAACAACATGAAACCTGTAAAATTCTTTAATTGCTGCCATGGACATTTCCCGAAGGCGTTCTTCAGGCCACTCTTTTTCTGAAGGGACATTTTGAGAAGTTGTTCCCTGCCCTCGTGCAGGTGGTGATGTAGCAAGAGATATATCGAGACTTCGGTCCGGATTCCTCAGGTCTCTGTTACCATAATTCACATTACGCTCTTGAGAACTCAAGTGGTCATAAGCAGCTGGAGCTGCAATTCTATCTGAATTATATCTTGGATTCAGATCCTCCCTTGTGCCATATGTTGTCCGCTCTGATGCAGTGCTGTAACCATTCAAACCAGCTGCCATTCTTCTCGAATCTGCAGGGGCTGGAGATACATCAGCTACAGCAGCACTTGGAATTGATGGTGATCCTCTGATTGACATTCCTCTCCCAAGGCCACCTTGAGGTCCCAGAGTAATAGAATCATCACCCATTGTTGGCCTCTGAGGCAAGGAAACTGACAACATCCTAGCCTCATAAGGCTGTCTTTCCTCCAACCGAATATCCTGATTGCCAAACCCACGAACCGGAGTAGAAACTCCACGGAAACCACCCATCTGGGTATTTGGGGAAGACAACATTGTTGATCCTCTTGGACTGAAATCCATAGGTGTTCTCCTGACTGACTGGTTCATGCTTGACCCACGGCTCAACCTGTTGGATTGTGCCTGCCGTTCTTGAGCAGCATCCCTGTGCACTTCCTCAATCTTTTTTGGCCCTTCAACTTTCCTTCTCTGTTGCCATTTATTCTTTCTCAAATCCAATGCATCCTTCAACATGAACCTGACCCTAGAAGATAAGTTCTTATTAGTAGATAAGTTCTTCATTTGATCAAAATATGCGTCCATATGCTCTTTAGCTCTGGGATGATCGATCATCTCTCCAATGGTACTCATCAATTTGCACAAAGCCTCAACATCTTCTTCATCAGGTTTCTGATACTGGCCCAGCAACTTCTGGATGCATGAGTGCATTATTCGCTCAGTTAACATTCTCTTCTTGTACAACTCCCCAATTAATCTAATATTACCCAACATTCGTCTCCGAGCCTGAACTCTTTTCTCTTCTCTTTCCTCTGCAGACTGCTTGATGTCACCCTCTTCATCAGCTTTATTAGCTTCTTCTTGCTCTCTTTCCCCTCTCTCAAATTCCTCCTGGCACTTATTAAGAAGCAATCTCTTAAAAGTTATCTTCTCATTTTCTTCATTGTTGAAATCAGGCAACTCCTCAGCCAGATGACAACAGAAATTGGCATACATCTCACAGAAAGTAGGCTCCATTAAAGCTTTGTCAAATATCTGTGAGATGACGCCAGTAAGAGTCATTGCATTGTCAATTTTAACCGCTTTTACTTGCTCAAAAAGTTTCTCGAAGTTCTGAGGAGTAAGCTTGTTTAAAATAGCTTTCAATTGCCTTTGCTTTGCCTGTTCCTCATCTGTCACGTTACCCACTTTATATTTCTTCTCAGCTTTGTGCATCATCAGTAATGGAGTCTGAGGGGAAGGAATTAAACCTTTTTGTTGAATATTGGTACCACGCAACCACCTGTCAGCATCAGGATTATTTCTAGGCATTCCTCCCTGAGGACCCATGGATGGCCCAAAGAGCATTCCTCCAGCATACTGCATAGGTGTCTGTCCACGTGGGTTCCTGAGAACACCATAATTGCCACCTGAGCCAGGCCGAAAACCTGCATTACCTCCATAACCAGGATCCTGACGCACATCCCGCCCTGAACCAAAATTACCAGGTTGTCTGCTCCACTTGTCTTCCTCAACCATGCCACTACTACGGCGGTCTGTTCGAGATCCCCCACTCGCTCTATCTATTATTCTTCCAGGACTAGGGTATGAATCGCGCTCAACAAGATGAGAGCTATTGAAATTAGCACTCATCACAGCGTCTGCTATATCTGCTGAAATCTCAAAATCATCTGGAAGATCAGTGCATTGCTCCGAAAATTTAATGAGGAAATCTCTGGAATACTTTTTGGCTGTAATTCCATCTCCATCATTGTCATAATTATCCACTCTTCCATGGATCTGTAGTCCATTATCTGAAACTTCTAATTTTGGGGTAGATATGTCAGCGGCATCTTCCCAATCATCAGGTTCAGCTTCAAGCAGTCCTCTCTTTTCACTCACTATGGCATCTACTTCGACAGCATCAGCAGGTGCCTCCTTCACATGCACATTAGAAGTACTCTCAGTACATTCTGTAGACACAACAGTTTCTTTCTTTTCCTCTGGACCCTTATATGCATTATAAAGATCAGACGTTGACCCAGCAGCATCAGCCTTTTGAAGGATTTCTTTTCTCTTCTTCTTTGCTTTAGCAGTACTCTTTGCCCTGTTCAGATCAAGGACAGGTTTATCTTTGGAACCTGATGCTGCAGAAGAGATCAAACCACCAATGTCCTCTGCACCTTCCCCTCCATGTTTTGAAGTAGCTTCTGCAAGATCAGGTGTCATAATGGGAGCAGACTGCTGATCTGATATCCCAGATACCATAACAATTTCACTACTGCCCAAGCTATTGCTTCTGCTTGACGAGGCATCCAAAGTTGAGATCTTCTCACCATTTGGACTTCCACCAACTGTGGAACCCAAAACCTTGGAGTTCAAAATTTCTAGATTTTCAGTCATCCTGTCGATTCCTGTATGACACCTCACAGGTTCATCCTGCCCCCTCTGTTCAGCCTTTAAAGTTAGAACCTCATCACTTACAGTAATTTCCTTAAGAACAGACTCCTGTCCAGATTGTTTTCCCTCAGAAGATTTTAACAAAATAGGTTCTGAAGATATCTGACTACTGTTAATATGTTTGGGCCCTTCAGGCAATCTGCTTTCTCCTTGTTCATCTTTTCCCGCAGCTTCATGGGCTAATTGTTCATCCTGAGAATCGGATTTATCTAGATTAGCATGACAAACAGTTTCAGAGGTATCAACAATTATTCCGGCGCCAGAAATTTCAGATGAGACACTGGTGACACCTTTGCCAACACTGTCAACCTTTAATTCAGTAGCATCAGTAGCAGCAGCAGGAACAGTTGGTGGCGATTGCTGAGATGAAGAAACTACTTCACTTGTCACAGGTGTGGCAAGCGCTTTAGCCAGTACAGCTCCTGAAACGCCACCATTAAAAGATGTAGAAGGCAAGTCTGAGGTTGACGCAGATTGGCTACCAACCTGTAGAATGTAGTAAATTTTTGAAAAATTAAAATTAAAAGAATAGGAAAATGCTGAACTAAATTGAAGGGATGATTAAAAAATGTTAATGTACAAATACAGCACAAAAGTACCTGCAGCTGTGATTGGATAAGTCCTTTCTTGCCTGGTTTTTTCTGATCTTTAATAGAGTTTGACCTGTCAAAGGCTTCCCTTCTTCTGCCTTCATTATTAGGCACAACTGGTGCAGATTCCTCAGTTGGTGAAACTGAAGCCAAAGTAGAGTGATTAGATACAAGGCCCTCAGGAAGACCAGCATCTGATACTGACACTGGCTGATTTGTTGCCACCGACAAGGACTTGAACGCCAATGATTCAGTGCTAGGTTTAGGCTGCCGTAAAGATATTTCTGAACAAATCTCAGAATCTCTTTGAGGATGTGATGAGCTAGATTCCACAGATGGCCTCACAAGTTTAGGAGATTCAATCTTTTCAACACGTGGACTACTTGGCAGCGAGGAGTCTGTAGCCTTTTCTCCAATATAAGAACCAGCAGCAGGTTTAACTGTAACTGGTGTCGTTGTCGATGGAGCAGAGGAGATTATATTATGTACATCACAAGATTGTTCCATGTTTGGTGGATCTGCAACACCATGCACTTGGGTCCCCGTCTTATTTACAGGTAGGGGATTATGAGCAGGTGGATTCATGAATGCCAAGTTTTGGGGACCCTGGGGAACTGGATAATTAAATCTTGAGGCTTGAGAATTGGGTGGTATGTGGCTACTTGTTAAAGAAACAGAACTTGGGGGTCGATAAAATATAGAACTGGCATTGTAAGAATTGGGAGGATAAAAGTTAATAGGATGAGTAGGTCCATATGATGGAATAGGCTGGGAATGAGGAGGCACATTAGGGTGAGACCTAGGGCCTGATGACCCAACATCTGAATAGGAATCTGCCGGTTTATCAAAATTCAACTCTTCATGTGTGTCTGGATGTGTAATTTTAACTGTAGTTTTACGAGGACCACCCAGTTTCCCCCCCTGCTGGTGGGGGTATTGTGGAGTTATGAATCCCATATTGCCCAACTGAGGGGGTAACTGAGGACCCATTTGAGTTGTGAAACTCAGCCCTTGGCCTTGATGAATAAGTCCTTGAGTCTGCATGGGAAGGGGTTGGAGACCCGGAACATACATAGTCTGTTGCACTTGGGATGCATTTCCCATAGCTAAAGGTACAGTCAATGGCATTTGAAGTGAAGCAGCTGCCATACTCTGGGATTGAATCTGTTGGTTGGGGCCACCAAACTGCACCGAACCTTTTGGCTGGTGAAATGGCATTTGCATGGACATACCAGCCATAGGATGAACAGATGGCTTCTGTGGTTGGCTTGCTGGCGGTGCAGGTGAGACTTGTGCATCCTTTCTTGCCTTGGGCACTGAATGAGCCTCCCCAGTATTAGATTGGATTGCAGTAGCTACATCCTTTCTCGGTAACTGCTTAGGTGCAGGAGGAGCTGGCATCGGAGGCACTGGCAATGGAGGAACAGATCTAAAAGAATCATGGCGTGCCTGCAGGTCAAAAATCATAGATGTTTTTAAAATCGCTCAAATATAAATGCCCAGAGCCATAAATTTCCACCCACAATGATAACTGGTATTACCCAAACACCAACTGTCAAAGCACAATTTCTTTTGATAAGTAATCAAAGTGTTCATTGTAAAAATCTAAAAGGCATAGCACAAGAACACGGGACGTACATGAGCAACCATCTGTCCATGCACAAGTGAAATGGCACATAAAAAACATGCCAAGTTTTAATAGTAATCAAGTAAATTTCCACGAGTTGAAGCATAAAAAGTGGGAGGACAGTGTCTATCAATAAGCATCAGACTTATGATGGATAAGCAGTCCACATAATGATATTGGGGGAAAAAACCAAAGTAAAAACCTGGTCTCGTTTCTGCTCGTCCAAATTTGGGGGAGCTGAGCTAGTTCGAGCAGGAACCTACAAACACAAAATGACCACAAGTATTTGACCATGTAGAGTGAGATTTTTAAAAAAACACTGACCACCATTCTACAGAAAAATCAAGAATGTGCATTTAGTGGATGTAAGAGCATAAACATACCTGCATCCCATTCATGAAACCAGGACTTATGGACCCAAACTGAAAGGGGAATGCTTTGGACGCATCTCCGGGGGCTAATCCACAGGAAAACATTAAATGAATATCATTAGTTCATTTGTCTAAGACTCCAAATCACTGTCAAGATAAACTCTTTTTCTTTTTTTGGATAAATCACTGTCACGATAAACTGAAGTTCACAAATGATAGAAATATTTCCTTTGATCAGTCACAAAAAATAGAAATAAAACCAAAGCTTCTAGGCATACACTTTGCGGGTGTTGCGGGAGCTGTCAAGTCAGAGCTCACGGAGGCAGATTGAGAAGTTGGAGCCTTCGGAACAGCTCGGGTGATTCTCTGAGGAGCCAAACTCTCAGCCGGCTTGGCAGCTGTGCTTGTAACGAGCACATCAGATGCTGCTCCTATGACACGCCATAACAACAAGCTCCATAAGAAGGATAATGTTAACAGATCAAGCAGGTTAAACAAATCATTAAAATAAATAAAGCTTCCTTCAATTATAATGAAAACCTACCAACATTCACCAAATAAATTCACATAGCAATGCACCAGATAAAGGCTTTTTTTGTTTAAATCATACCATGTAATTGGGGCTGACCATGGGAACCATTCTGCAGAACAGTACCACGCGGTGTAGAAGGATTACCAGACTCCGACGAAGATGAGTTCACAGTGGGCACGCTTGCCCTAGATTGCCCTCCTTGTACATTATTGTTATTCTTCTTGAAACTAAAAAACACACCCCAAAAGAAATATCAAAACCAAAATCACAAATCACGAAATAAACAGCCCGAATCCCTCTATACATCACAAAACAAAAACCTGACTTCCCAACAAAGCCACAAAATTTAAAAATATAAAAAATTAAATAAAACGGCGAAAAAGATTCGAAATCACAAACCCTAGCAATGATACCTGCGGTTGAAGGATTGATTGAATGACGGAGAAGGGGCGGGCCCGCCGCCCTTACCGTAAGCGCCTGAGGAGCCCCGCTGCTGATTGGAGCTCGTGGATCGCCTCTCGGATTTCCTATACTGTGTCGTCTCGCTCTTATCCGGCCTCGATTGATTGTAGGACATATATCCCAACCCTTAGATTCCCTCTATTTTGTTTCGCTTTGTAATTTATTTTCCTCACAACTTTCTCTGCAGCCAGCCAAACAAGATCCAACCACAAGAAAGAAAAAAAATTAGCAATGATCAATAATCACCACGACATTACAGCAACAAAACAAAACCCACAAACGCATATATAAAATTACACATATGGAAGAGAGTGAGGGACCTGTAGAGTGAAGAGTGTAGAGCGAACTTAGGGTTTATTGGACGTTCATCGGAGACGGTGAAAAACAAACTGGAGAGAGAGATAGAAGAGGGAGTGAGTGATGAAAATAATAAAAATAAAATGTAAGAGAGAGATATATATATAAATAAAATAAATAAATAAATAAATATTTTAATATAAATAAATAAATAAATAAAAAAGGAGAGTGAGAGAGTTTTGAGGTAACGTCCAACAAACTAATGGTCAAATCAACTACGTTGTTTTCGCTCTTTTATATATTTTTAATATTTTTCCTTTTTATTTTGTACTTTGGCCGTATATTTCTTTGTATATACAGGCATGCTCTAATAAAAAAATAGCTTGAAGATTGTAATAATATTCTTGGTACACGTGTTTATCATCAACCTCTTATCAAAGTTTTCCAAAAAAAAAAAAACCTCTTATCAAAGTTTTAATAATAATATTAAATATAATTTTAAAATATGTAAATATCTGGTATTCTATTTTTATAAAAGAATGTAAAATTTATTATTAAAATTTTTGTTGTAAATTTTAAATTTATTCCTTTTTTTTTTTATCAATATGAGGTATTTTAGAACAAAATTTCAACTTATCTTAAATGTTACATAAAGGCTTAATGAACAAAATTATGTAAGTGCATTCTGGACTGTTTGAAAGAAAAATCGATAATCCCTATAAATTATTTGCATTTAAGAAGATTTGAAACTTATACAAAGAAGAGAACAAATCGCCAAACTCGTAAGTATTTCGTAAAAAAAAGTGAGTCCATTTAAGCCATTTAATTCTAAAAAATAAAATCATATGTCTATTTATTTCATTTAAAACTTTGAAATTCAAACATAGAACTCTTTAAAAAAATATAATTCAACCTACTTATAAAGAATATATATATATATAATCGAGCCTTCTTGAATTTCAAATAAAAAATATATATTTATAATTAGGACAATGATGTTGCATGAATATTATATGTAAACGAGATAGCTTTGTGACATATCTTTTGTTTGTTGGTGAAACGATTTTCAAATTGACATGGTTGGAATATATGTTTTGTATTTATTTGCTTGTTTTCTTTAGGTAATGATAAATATAAAGTTCGAGTGCATTAATTAATCATGTACAAAAAATAAGATAACATCACCAAAATCTTTGCCATCCAAAAGTCAAGCACACCCTAAAAAAAAGTAAAATAAAAATATAAGGCTGTGTCGGTAAATCTGTACATCTCGTGGACCAAAGTTAATGGGCGACACAGTACTTGGTTATTATCCTATTGTCAGTTAAAGTCTCATTTAAAGATGTGTTTTAAATGAATTAAATAAAATATTAATTTTTAATAATATTATTATTATTATTTTAAAATTTTAAAAAATAAAATTATTTATTATATTTTATATATAAATTTAAAAAAATTATAATAATGATATAATAAGACGAGTTAAAAATATTTCTATATCAAAAGGTTTAAATAATTTTTTTTATTTTTATTTTTGATAAACAAGTAACTTTCTCTTATTTATCGAGTTGGGGTTTTAACATTGGCCATTGGGGTTGACTACAAAAAGTTGTAAAAGGTTGCATCCATCAAACTTTTTCTTTCACTTTTCCTTGCATTCAATAGAAGTTATTCACTCTCTCTCTCTCAATATATATATATACATATCAAATGTGATTTAATATAATTTTAAATTATGCATAGCTCATGATTAAAATAAGAGCAATACAGCCACTTTTGTGAAATTTTTGTACATTTCGTTTGTGTGATTAGTCAAAGTAAATATTTTATATTAAAAAAATGTGAGGCAGTAAATAATATTAGTGGAGTATCTAAACAATACGTAAAAATAATTGTATATAAATTTTTTTTTTAAATAATGATATGTACAAGTCTCAAATAAATATATAAATTTCAAGCATGTATTTTTTGAAAAAGTGGATCCCACAATATAAAAGTGTGAAAAATTCACTTTTTATATATTTTTTTAATGAAAAACTTATATGAAACTTATACATTTGAGATTTGTACTTAACATTACTCTTATGGTTATTTAATGGCTGTGAATTATCGCAATGGACATGCAATTTACTAATTTACTTATATTCCAAAATAGGCTTGAAATGAAACGTGATTCTTCCATTTCATGCTGAATAAGTATTATCCATTTCATGTGAAATTGAGAAATAACATGTTACTGATTTAGGATCCTAAGCTTGTGTAGTTGTTTGAGCTTTGTAGGCCTTTAGCCTAAAATTGCAGCTGCTTCTATCTTTGCTACTTCTATCTTGAATATTGGATTTTGGTGCACTTTAAAAGCATTTTCAATTTGTGTGGTGTATGTTGAATTCTGGTGCCCTTTAAAAGCATTTGTTAATAATAAATGATATTTATAGTCATAGATCATAAGAAGAAAATAAGAAAATACAAGATCTATATAAAAAAATTAATTTTTTTAATCATGAAATCCATTATTTTTTAAAAATATTATAGTCGCACAATTCATAACTATACATAAGATTACTATTTTCCAATTGGAATTGGTTTCAAAGATTCGGAGGCAATGGAAACTTTAAGCGATCAAGAATTATTTTACCTTTTTATTTCTTTTGGGCTCTTGGATTTATATGTTGCTGAAATTACTAGAAAAGTAAGTGTTGATTGAGGACGACCAGATTCTTCAAACAAATCCCAAAGAATATACTTGGTCCGGTTAACTCCTTGGCGGGCTAGTGTTGTGTTGTCGTCTGTTTGCTGTGGGTTTATGCCCATCCTCATTTTGGGCCAAAACTTTAAGCCCAGTCTGGACCATAACGGGGAATTGAATCGTTCCAAGTCCTGACAAAATATATGGGTTCATGTATTCGTCCAAGTTTGGAGATTGAGAACATCCAAATTAGTACCTTAAAACCAGATAATGAAACGATAGTTGTAGTTGTGGATGTGAAAGTCTTGTGTAATTATTTTGAAATAAATAAATAAATACGGAACCTATATGAAAAGAAAATTAATTTTTTAATAGTAGATCACATTCTTTTTCAAAACGATTGCACGGTACTTGCACACTTCACGACTGTATGTAGCACTGCTCAAGCAGATAATTCTTAGGAGATGATTTTTTGGTTTGCTAAATGAGGATCAAGATTTATAACTTGAATAAAGGTTTATATAGGAGTAATCGAATGTAGTTCTCTTACTTTGAACATGATCATAGTAGTAACATATCCGCTATAAAACGAAAATGCAGGGTCTAAATCAAAGAAAGGCTCAGGTGCAATTTGAGGTTGAGTGGATTCATTATTTACACAACATCCACACACCACATTTTTTTTAATTTTTATTATTTTTTCTTTTATCAAATATTTAATATATGAAAAATGAATAGAAGAATTGAATTAGTTTAAAAAGAATAAACTAAAATAAAAAATAAAAAATAAAAAAAGTGGTGTGTGGAGGTTGGAGAGGTTGTGTAGCATTTCTCTCTCCAAGTTTGCAAGCTTTATGGTGATAAATTCCAAATGGGATAAATTAAGATTTCGAATGTGGTGTGTGGAGGTTGTGTAGCATTGCTCATCATTAAAACACCATTATGTTTCATAGCTTTCAAAACAAGTAAATATTAATAGGACCCAAAGAAATTATCACATGGAATTTCAAAGCGTATTCAAGTATGGAAGGCATCACCATTCACAGAATAAAAGAAGACTGATATGCCTCAAGTGCGAACTCGCATATAACCAAGAAAATATCAGTTGGAAAACTTAAAATTTTCCGATGCTCAATTGAACCTTTCATAATTGCAGTTAACATTTTGAGAATAATATTAGAACAAGGAAAAGGAACACCCCATATATAAATCCCCACCAACCCACAAAAAAATATTATTTAATAAGTGTTATGGGCTTAAGTCAGAAGAGAGATGATGGAAGGTGGTCTAAGCAAATGGTGAAGGGAGGGGTTTCATCGGGACTAGACATGGGGATGAAAGGACTAAAGTATGAAGTTCGTGTCTTGTAAGGAGTAGATGAGCTGAAACTAGAAACGGTGTCGTTGGGACTAGGGAGCTTACGGAGTCGTTTCTATAAGGAGTTAAGTGCTGCATTTTGGAAGTTAAGTGAATTGCTACGTTTAAGTGAAGTTGTGATACATTGTCTTTTTATTAGGAAGGGATGTTGCTGTGATGTTGATCCGTTACTGTGGCGCCATCGACCCCCATGTGTGATTTATAGGAAGTCGTGACATCGGGATGATAACCACACGGATCACGCACCCCAATGATAAGTGCTCAGAGTGTGTGTAACATGCAATACATGTATAATTATAATAATCACAGTGAAGAAATGAAAGAGGCATATGTACTAAGTACTAGAAAAGTAAAAATAAATGGTACAACAACAAATGTCCTCTCAAGAGGATTATACGGTCATCCGACAAGAAAATTAAAGGAAGGAAGAAAACATAACACAGGGAAAACAAATCCCATATCACCACAGCAACATAACATCAGCAAGTCACGCCTCCGGCAGAGCCGATCCTTTAGGCTCCTACTCAGTCTCTGAGTCAAAGCCTACGGAACCGTAGGTGGAAACACCTCAGTGAGATTATGAAATCTCAGTAAGCAAGCAACCAAACAACATCTAAGAGATTAAAATATATTAATACAACCAACATGTCCACATCCATACAGTAAAACATAGATGAACAAAACCACCCTTATTTCTCAAAAAGACACATTTAATTATCATGCCAAAAACCCCATTGGCCCAAATTTAACCATTTATTTTATTAAGCATGGGCCATGGTCTCTCCTATGGACCATCCGCACAACCTGACTCTCTTTATCACACCATGAGTACATCCGTGCATGTGACTTCGTAACAAGTGACACCCAGCTCCGCGCCCGGCACGTGCATGACCAAGCATCCTCTAACTCCTCCAGCAGAGAGCCACAGAGTCGGCACGAGACCATCTCGTTCGAGCCCGTTGTCACCCGGTGACAACCCAGGGGACGTCACTATAGTTCATTACGCTTCCAAGTGACCAGAGAAGTTCCACCGAGATAATGCATCATCTCAACTTGGGATCGTGATATGCACACACCCACACATTACTACCCGCACATATAAATCCAAAATCCAATTCATACAACATGGCATTACACCGCACATTTATATATATAGTTTGAATAGTAACAACATATGCATGATAAATAGTATATTGGATGACAAGACAGATTACTCAACAGACATATACATAAACCACAACAATCTCAATCATCTAGTTTCCAATCACAACTACACACGTTTTCTCATCCTTTGTTTATGGCCCAAGGCCCAGTCCAACCAACCAGACTGCAGAAAAGCATTAGTGTAACAATAATATTAAATCTCAAGTGGCCGCATCGGAATAATACTTACAATACGGTTGGACAAATTTTTGGATGATCGCGTGAGAGGAGGTGTCGCCAAAAGTGGCAGTGCAGCGGTGGGCAGCGGCTGTACAAAGGCATAGCATCGGCCAAAAGTGATTTCTGCGAAGAGGAACTCAGGTCTAAGTGCAAGTGGGTGGTGGGGAGGGTTTGCTATGGTAGGGTTGCGGCGGAGCACAGTGGCGATGGAAGGGAGATGCTCGGGCTATTTTTGGTGTGTTTTCGGAAGGAAGATGCTCGGGCTATTTATAGCCTAAGTTGAAGGCTCGGTCATCGTAGCACCAGTTGCGACTGGTGGACTTAGCAGTGTGGGGTCTCCAAAAGACCACCGCGTGTCACTTTGAAGCAGGCCACGTGTAGCGGAGAGCTACCATGGCATAGAGAAAAGCCCGGTTGCAAATGAAAAAGCGGGAGACAATAAACACGAGGCTCACGGGTAGGGGAGAAATGAGATGTTGGTGCAAGTTGGAGTGGAGAGGCGTCGCTGCGTTGGACTCGTGGCGTGGCGGTGAGGAGACAACACAGATCAAAGAGGGAGATGCTGAGGGACATGGGGAAAGCCATGGAGGCTCAGAGTGAAGAGAAGAAATGTGGTGGTAGATGAAGAGGAAGAATAATCTCTACGTGGCAATGGTTCGATTGGAGGAGGTGGGCGGCAGCACTGGCTGGCCAACAGCGGAGGTCACGATATGGAGCAAGAAGAGAAGGAAAAACAAAAGAGAAAGGAAGAAGATGAAGTGCGACACAAAGGATGAAAGCGATAAAGGCCTAAGGGCTAAGCAAAACAACATCGTTTTCGGTAGGGGTTGGGCTCCCTTTCATTCACACGGGCTGGGCCCTAACTCACACACACACGACTCAATAGAAATAAAACACTACAAAAAGTCCAACTAAAATAAAAAGAATAGGAATGAATTAAATAGAATATAATAACTTAAAATATGATAAAACAACCATCAATAATGCTAACTTAAAAATATTTGCCAACAATAATAAAAATTAAATTAAAATGAAAGAGCTAATAATTATAGGTAATTAACTAATTAAAAATGCACAAATTAGGGATCTCACAACCACACACACCTGTTTGTCTTTTAGCTAAAAGGGAATAAAAATAGTTATAAGATTCCATCTTGTATTCTCTGACATCCACAGCTATAAGGATGAAAGAGAGCTAGTATTTTTCGATCTTTGAAAGGTTATTGCCTGAACTTGTTATTTTTGGAGGTTAGGAACCCTTGAAGATCTAGTAGCAATACAAAATCTAGTCTATTTCCATTTCCAATACTCTGTTCTTACGATATACAAACATCATTACAACAGCACATTACATTTTCCTCATTCCCTTACATTCAGAACACTAATATTTGGTATCCAGAGACGTTGATCCTACCCATCCCAGAAATACATCCTACGCCATTACCAACCAAACAACTTCATACACTACCATGGCAGAAAACACCCGATCCAAACACCAACAACAAGAAGCATTACAACACCAAATCAACCATCACCAACAAGAGCTCATTGATTTAAGAACGAATGTCCAGGAAATTCAAGATATGTTGCGCACCTTTTTCACCCAACAACACAATCCTCCACCCATAAACCAAGAAAACCTGCAAGAACTAGAAAATCCAGACCCAAGAAGGTTTAACCCATGGGGGTCAAACTCGACTTCCCTCAATTCCAAGGTGTTAGTCCTGCTACTTGGCTTTTCAAAGCCAACCATTACTTTGAATTTCACCAAACACCACTGGCTTAGAGGTTGTTGATGGCCTCTTACCACATGGAAGGAGATGCCCTCGTATGGTTCCAAAATGCTACAAATGGAGGTTTCTGTCGTGATTAGGAAGCCTTTTCCAGATCATTGCTCCTTCGTTTAGGGCCGACAGCATATGAAGATCCCATGGAGGCGTTGACGAGGCTCAAACAGACCAGCTCAATGGCTGGATATATGGCACAGTTTGAAACATTATCCAACCGCTTGAGGGGGCTCTCAGATGTACATAAGCTGAGTTGTTTCCTCAGTGGCTTGAAGGATGATATTCGCATCCCAGTCCGCATGTTGAATATTGTAAATTTAAATGCAGCGTATGGGTTAGCAAAAATGCAAAAGGAATATCATAACAGTACAAAGAAATTTAGCAAACCAATGGGGAAAAAGACCACTACAACAATGGAGGGAAGTTCTTATTCCAACGATAGTTACAACAAATGGAAGAAACCAGTGGGGCATACTAAGCTTGTGACCTCAACGCATATGGATGAGAAACGTCGAAAGGGGCTGTGCTACCATTGTGACGAAAAATGGAATCTAATACATACTTGCAAAAACCCTAAAATTTATTTTTTGCAAGTAGATGAAGAAATAAAAGAAGAGAAAGAGAAGGAATCTGGTGGAAAGGAGGAAGAACACAAACAAATAGAAATATTGTCCATCAGCAAGGAAGAACTTGAGATTTCCTTGGCTGCTGTAGCTGGAACTCTTACTGTGTGTACTATGAGGTTGGTGAGAAGTATTAAGGGAGAACAAGTGGTGATTCTAGTAGACTCGGCCAACTCACACAACTTTATAGATACTAATTTAATCTCAAAGTTGCAGCTGCCAATAGATTACTCAGTAAATTTAAAGGTGCAAGGTAATTTATTACAACCTTTTCTTCATTTATTAGACATAATTGGTTGTGCGATTGTACTAGGAGTTCAATGGTTAGAGACCTTGGGCCCTATCACTTGAGATTTTTCTAAGTTACTCATGAATTTTGTGTGGGAAGGGAAGACCATAGAATTGAGAGGGTTGAAATTGAACGCTTTGGTTGTGGAGGACAGTGAGAAAACATTCAGGGCTAATATAGCCAAAGGGAATGAAATTCTCTTACAAATTGTGTATGATGAGGGTGAAGAACCCGAGTATGAGAATGTGGATGAGTAGATTTCAAAATTGTTGGAGGATCTTAAAGAGGTTTTCAAAGAACCTCAAGGGTTACCACTACCTCGTACCCATGACCATCATACAATCCTCAAAGAGGGCACCCAACCCATCACAAATAGACCATATCGATACCCCTACTACTAGAAAACATAAATTGAAAAAATTGTGATTGAGTTGTTGAAATCGAGAGTAATTAGACCTAGTTTTAGTCATTTTTCCTCCCCTGTTTTGCTAGTTCGTAAAACCGATGGCAGTTGTTGGCTTTGTGTGAGCTATAGGGCACTTAATAAGGAAACGGTAAATACAAAGTTTTCCATTCCAGTTATAGATAAGTTGCTTGATAAACTCTTTGGAACGGTGATTTTTTCTAAGCTCGATTTACGATCGGGCTATTACCAAGTGAGGGTTGGTGTGTAGTGACATTCCTAAAACGGTTTTCCGTACACATGACAGACACTATAAGTTTTTGGTGATGCCTTTTGATCTCACCAATACTTTAGCCACATTTCAAGAGTTGATGAATGATATATTCAAATCATTTTTTAGAAAATTTGTGTTTGTATTTTTTGACAACATTTTGGTATATAGTAAATCTCGGGAGGAGCATTTGGATAATTTGAGAGAGGTTTTAAACATGCTGAAATAGCATTGTTTGTATACAAAATAATCCAAGTGTCGATTTGCCGTGGTTATTTGGGCCATATCATTAATTCAGAGGGTGTAATGGCAAATTCTTCAAAAATTAATGATATGTTAGAATGGTCCGAGCCTAAAAATGTGAAGGCCTTACGAGGATTCCTAGGGCTCACTGGTTATTACCGGCAACTCATCCAGAATTATGGGCTTATTGCTGCCCCTCTCACCTCCTTACTCAAGAAAAACTCTTTTTCTTGAAACTTGGAGGCCAATAAAGCTTTTTCAGCTTTAAAGCAAGTTGTTTCCCATGCACCAGTTCTAAAACTATCTAATTTCAGTAAATCCTTTGTGATTGAGTGTGATGCTAGCGAGAAGGGCATTAGGGTTGTGTTAATGCAAGAGGGTAGGCCTTTGGCTTATATCAGTGAGGCCTTAAGAAGGAAAGCATTGCTGCACTTACGAGAAAGAGTTGTTTGCCTTAGTCACAACAGTGAAGCGTTGGAGACCTTATTTATTAGGTCAGTCTTTTGTTGTTAAGACTGACCAGCAGACGTTAAAGTTCTTGCTAGAACAGAAGGTGGGTACGGTTGCATAGCAGAAAAGGATTACAAAGCTTATGGGGTTTGATTTCTCTATTGAATATAAAAATGGTAAAGAAAACAAAGTCGCTGATGCTTTTTCTGGAAAGATGGAGGAGAATGAAGTAAGAGAGGGCTTTTTAGCCTTAATAACCTTTCCCACAACTGAATGGATTGAGGATTTGAAAAATAGTTATTAGGATTCAGCTGAGATGGCAGATTTGTTAGATAAATTGCATAACAACATTTCAGTCCCTCCTAGTTACACTTTCCAGCAAGGACTTATTCTAAAGAAAGAAATGATTGTGTTGGTGTTGGATTCAACATTTAAAAACAAAGTGTTGGATTATTTACATGTGGACCCGCAGGCTAGTCATACAGGGCTCTTAAAAACCTATCAACGGGCTAAACGAGAATTCTTTTGGAAGGGGATGAAGCGTGACACCAGAAGAAATATAGGAGAGTGTGATGTTTGTTAGGTGAACAAGAGTGAGACAGTGACCCCACTTGGTCTACTACAATCCCTATGAATTCCCAACCAAGCTAGGACAAATATTTCATTGGATTTTATTGAAGGGTTGCCATTATCAAATGGTGTTAGTGTCATATTGGTGGTAGTGTATCGCTACAAAATAAGTATGGTCATTTTCTCGCTTTATCACACCCTTACATTGCCCAAGGAGTTGCTCAAATGTTTTTGGATCTTGTGTTCAAGCTACATAGACTTCCTAAATCTATAGTTTTAGATTGTGACCCAGTGTTTTTTAAGTTCTTTCTGGAAGAACTTGTTTGAGTTGCAGGGGTATACACTGAGTTTTAGCTTACCATATCATCCCTAGTCTGATAGACAAACTGAGGCTCTTAACAAATGTTTAGAAACTTATCTACGTTGCTACATAGGCACCAAACAGAAACAAAGGAGTAAATGGCTTCCTTTGACAAAGTATAGCTACAACAGTTCTTATCATACTTCAACAAAAATCTCACCTTTCGAAGCACTATATGAGTATCCTCCCCCTTGTGTCTTGTCTTATATACCAGGTACTTCATCTACAGAGGCAGTGGATCAACTCATGTGAACAAGAGAACAGATCAAGGATCTGCTAAGGGCAAATCTCAATTGGGCTCAAAACTGAATGAATTTTTTTGCAAATCAAAGGAGAATAGAGAGAAGCTTGAGGTTGGAGAGTGGGTGTACTTACGTTTGTAGCCCTATCATCAGAACTCGGTGGTGACGCACTAAAATTTTGAAACTATCACCGAGGTTCTTTGGGCCATTCAAAATTCTCCAGCGGATTGGAACAGTCGCATACCACTTGGATCTTCTAGCCTCATCCCACATAGACCCTATATTTCACGTTTCTTGTCTGAAAAAGAAACTTGGATCTCAGATCCAGCCCATTCCATGTTAGGGTTCTGAATGTAAGGGAATGATGAAAATGTAATGTTTTGTTGTAATGGTGTTTGTATATTGTAAGGACATAGTACTAGAAATGGAAATAGGCTGGATTTTGTGTTACTACGAGATCTTCGAGGGTCCCTAACCTCTAGAAATAACAAGTTTAAACAATAATCTTTCAAAGATAGAAAAATACCAACTCTCTTTCATCCTTATAGCTGTGGATGTCAGAAAATATAAGATGGAATCTTATAACTGTTTTTATTCCCTTTTAGCTAAAAGAAAAGGTGTGTGTAACGGATCAACATCACAGCAACGCCCCTTCCAAATAAAACGACAGCGTATCACAACTTCACTTAAATGCAACACTTCACTTAACTTCCAACACGCAGCACTTGACTCCTTATAGAAACGATGTCGTAAGCTCTTTGGCCCCAACGACACCGTATCAAGTTTCAGCACATCTACTCCTTGTAAGACACGAATGGGTAATGCTCTTGAAGCTTCCAAACTAATTCCCATGTGTTGCCGTCGGAAGGAGCTTCCATCCATTTGACCAGCATTTCCATCACAATGTGGTGCTCAAGCCTGTTTAGGCGTCGATCTACCACTTTCTCTGGTTTTGGTTGAATATCCCCATCTTTATCCGTGGGTGGCAGTGTTGGAATGTTACGATTTCACATCAACTAAGTATGAGATTGGTTGATGGTTTATAAGCCCCTAGACACCCTTCCCTTGTAAGCCGATTTTCAAGGATGAATTCTACCTAGTGGGTTCATAACAAATGGTATCAGAGCCACCCCATGTATGCTGTCCATGTTGGCATAGTTACAATCGTGCGGCACGAGGGGTGATGCTAGCATGGAAGTGTTCATCTAGGACTAGGAAAGACCTAGCACACAGCTAGCCTGTGTGAGCGTCGAGACTACCGTGGACGTCGGCTGTAGAGCTTGGTGGTTGTTACGATCCCACATTGACTAAGTATGGAATTGGTTGGTGGTTTATAAGCCCTTATGCACCATTCTATTGTAAGCTGGTTTTCAAGGATGAGTTCTACCTAATGGGTTCATAACAATAAGTAGCCTAACATACTACAGAATAATTTTTCTTTTTCTTTTTTTGCCCCTAGCAAGATACAATGAGCATCAAAATCCCTTAAAGAAATTTATCTAATTTCCTCGATCTATTAGGATCTGAGGGCCGAAAATCCTCATAACGCAAATTGGAGCTTACTTACATCTCATTTAAGACATAATCCCATTTCTCTGATTTTATTATTACAAGATACTTCCAAGAACATTTGCTGCAAGCCCAACTTCCAGAAGATGACCTGGCTCCTCTCCACCTTTATGTATTAACCGCCCAATCTCTCTAAAAGGGATGACATTTTCTGTAATGACTTTGGCAAAGATGACACCAAGAAATTCTGGTGCTTTGGGGGCATCATTTATAGCATCCTCTAGAGTAGTCAGAACAGATTCAAACCTAGCCAGAAAGAGGAAAACAACAGTAAGTAAATCGAACACTAAATAAATATATATCTAAATAATGGTGAGCTGAAAAGACAATGACTAATAGATGGTTAAATATCATTTACCCTTTAATGAGCTGGGTTTGACTCAACAGGCCATCCCGAGACTTCGAAAGATTGACTAGAAGCTTAGCCAAAAGATCCATTTCCATGTGCTTCTTCTCAAAAGAGTGTGACACATAAAGATACCATTGAGGGATGGAAGCTAGCAGAACTCAAATCTTTGATGCAAAATTCAACTTATTTCTTGTCTCTGGCACTGAAATAAAAAGGTTATTCAGTAAATCGAAAAATAACAGAAAACTAACATATATTATCACCGACAAGGCCTTATACCGCAACTATCCTAAAAGCAAAACCAACATTCCTCAAGATAGATGTTGAGTGATGAATTACAACATATAAAATATCTTAAGCATAAGTTGTTTTCTTGTTGAGAAACTTCATCCAATCCTACATTAAATGACCAATAATTTGATCATTTAATTTTTTAAATAATTTGAAAGGTCATGTCAATAAATATTAGAAAATCTAGAAGTTTAAAAGTCTAAAATACTTTGTACTCTTTTCGATAAGTTAGAATACTTTGTACTCTTTCCACTATAACATAAGTTAATTTATCATATTTAGTATTAAAAAAAAAAAAAGACGCTGGGGATCGGTCGGGTGTCAAGTGTTGCTTTACACCAGCGAATAAAAACCTGCCATGTATGAATTTCAGTAATATTGTGAATAGAGTCGCATGTAGCATATCATTACTTTTCAAGAATGCACTCGAGATCACAACTCCTCACTTCTCTAGTTTTCTCTTCTCTCTCCTCCTCCTTCCACCCCGTCTGCCTCCTCCCCTGCCTTTCTCTCGCTCTGTGTAAAAAACTTGTCCCGTCAGCCTCCTCCCCTGTCTCCCACCATCCATTTGAAACCCCCTAGTTGGCCTTCGAGATTTGTAGCTTCCATTATGATTTCGAAACCTCCCTTGCAAAGAAAGACAAAAAATTATGATGTTAGTGTCTTCATGTGGTCTCATCAAACAATGTATGCGTCTTCATGTGGTATCAATATTTAATCAAATGAAAGAGAAAGATGTGGTCCAAAAAAGGGAATAAATAATGGGATGTATGTGTCTTCATGTGATCCAAAAATTTAATCAAATAAAAGAGAAATATGTGGTGGGTCTCACATGGTTTGAAAATATATATATCTGATGATGACATGGTTTGAAAATGATTCACATGGTTTAAAAACGACTCACATGGTCAATTATTTTCTGGCATCAGGTTGAATGATGAGTACTTCAAGAAGAGATGATGTTGAGATTTTATATGATTATAATTTTAGCACTGATGATGTTGAAATTCTTGAAGAGGATGGCGAGGTTGAACAAGCCAAGGCAGATAATACGATGTCATTTTCATATGTGGAGCCGTATGTGGGGCTACAGTTTGATGGCATAGAGGATGCACATAGTTGCTATAAAGCCTTATCCAGATGAACTAGTTTTAGCATTCGAAAAAATATACTTGGTTGTCAAATATAGACAGATTATTAATTGGGGTAGAGTATGTGTGTTCGAGAGAAGGATTCTGTCGTCATAATTCTAAACTTAAAAAGAGATCAAAATCGTAGGCTACAAAAACAAAGTGTGGGTGTAAGGCGGCGATGACAATAAAGAAAGATGGTGAAAATGGGTTATGTCCAAATTTGTACTCTAGCATAATCATGAGTTGTCGACACCTAGGAGTACAAGTTTGCTTCGTAGGCATAGACGGGTGATACTAGCGCAAAAAAATTTAACAGATACGTTAAATGAGTCGGATATACCAACACGAAAAATGGTGTCCGTGTTGAGTAAAGAGTCAGATGGTGATTATAACTTTGGTTGCATTGCTAAGGAAATTCAGAATTACTTAGGTAATCGAAAGAGACAAGTTCTCGGAGAGGAAAATACACAAAAGTTATACGCTTACTTTTTGAAAATTTAATGTAATAATCCAGGCTTTGTATATTCGATCCAAGTTGATGCAGATGGATCGATGAGGAATTACTTTTGGGCAGATGCTAGATCAAGACCCGCATTCCAATATTTTTGGGATACTGTTACGTTTGATGCTATGTATCTCACAAATCGCTACAAGATACCCTTTGTTCTGTTCACTGGAGTTAATCATCATCAATCTATGATGTTTGGATGTGTATTACTTATAAATGAAACAACCAAGTCTTACACATGGTTATTGAAAACATGATTAGAAGCGATGCTTGATCGTGCTCCCTCTACAATAATAACTGATGATGACAAAGCAATTGCTAAGACCATAGCCGAGGTACTGCCCAATACAACGCACAAATTGTGCTTATGACATCTATTACAAAAAGTTCATGAACATCTAGCTCATGTTTATAACAAATATCCAGAATTTCAACATGATTTTAACCATTGTATTCATGAGACCACTCACTATTGATGAGATTGAGATGGAGTGGACTGGAATGTTATTGAAGTACAATATTGAAGAAAATAGTTGGTTGCAAAATATTTATACCAAGAGAGCAAAGCGGGTGCTAGCTTACTTGAGAGGCACATTTTGCGTTGGAATGTCCACAACTAAATGAAGTGAGAATATGAATAAGTTTTTTAAAGACTATGTTAGTGCAAGTATGACTTTGTCCATAAATATGATAAAGTATTGAACGCCCATTATTTTAGTGAGAAATAGAAAGATGTGAAGACAAAAATATCAATGCCAATTATGAGAACTACTTACAATATTGAAGAGGAAGTGGCCAAGATTTACATAAGAAAATCGTTTTTGATATTTCAAAATAAGTTACTTAATAGCCAATGATACAAGGCGAACAAAACATGCAAGAAAGATGGACAAAAAATTTTCTTGGTAGGCATTGATGGAAAGGAAAGCCGGCATATGAAGTGGCACTTGGAAGGGAGAACAACATAATTTCTTGTACATGTTGTAAATTTGAATTTATAGGGTTTCTATGTCGACACAACCTACATGTTTTGGCAAAAGAAAGTTTTCTAAACAGTGTACTGCAATCACATGTTTTAGAGAGGCAGACGACCAATGCAAAGAGTTATGTGCTAAATGGGATATGTGTCGATGAGGGGCCATTGGAGATGGTCCCAACTACATTAGTTATGAAACATCATTTGATGAGACAGTTTTATAAAGTTGCCGAGGTGGGATCACTATCTATCCAGAGATTTGAGCATGCTTCTAGGGGAATAAAGAATATTCATGCAGAGCTTCTGTTGATGAATATTAATGATGATGGTAATGCGGAGGGAGATACGGTCCAGAGCCAATTACTCTTAAACTTTTCATTGCAAGATCCTCCACATATTATGTTCAAAGGAAGGCCGAAATCATTACGACGAAAGAATCCAAAAGAAAATGTACCAATGAAGAAGCGACGATGCAACATTTGTAAAGAAGAAGGGCATGTAAGAAGCAAATGTCCATCACATTGGTACTTGCAATGATTTCATTATGTTTATACCTATGTCAAAATTTTCAGCTTCTATTTTGATGAAATAATTTTTTTTTTCACTTCAAAAATTTGGGGGAACCAAGCTCAACTGTGTTCACTGCAGACCCATCCACCATGTCAACTACATTTGATATGTTTGAATACTATGCTATAAGATATACATATACTTTTTTTTATTTAGTTGGTTCTTCTTTTTTTATTTTTAATAATCATGTGGTAATTTTTTTTTTCTTGTTTGCAGGAATGTGCAATACCCAACTATATCACAAAATGAAGATTTTAGAGCATCGTGAAATTTTGTTCTATCACAAGATCATTAGCATTGAGACTTTGGAACGCTCAGTTTATCAATATAGGAAAATAGAACACTAACTTTTGTAGCCAATGAAATTGGAACATTCAGTTTGTCTGTGATATTTTTGGTTTTAAACTTGTAAGTTTTGGTTTGTTGGATTGGTTGGCTGTGAGATAGACTTCTAGTGGTATGTGAAAGTTTATCTCAAGAACTAAAATCTAATGTTTTGTTAATATGTCACAGCTTGAGTTCAAATCCAATGTTTTGTTAAAGTGTTTAATTAATATTTTGCTAATGTGTCTGAGTTCAAGAGATGTGTACAGTGTACTAAAAGTGGAACATGATATATACACAAAAAGAATAGCCTTTTACAAATACAACTTGAATAGTCTCCAACAACCTAAGATATATACGTTAATAGGCAATGGTACAAAAAATAGTCTTTTACAAATACAACTTGAATGCAGCTGATTCATTAAATAAATACAACTTGATAAGCCACATGTACATCTTAATGTAGCATTAAAAGATTTATATTATCATTGACTTTAAAAAAAGTTTAGACTAACTAATAACGTAATAAATAAAACCCATGATGCAATCAATGCACTTTTGTACTTCTTCTTCATTGAGTAAAATTTGGCGTGTTCTATTCTTGCACGTTCAGCTGTTATCCTTTTATTTCTTCGTTGTGCTAATTCCAAGGTTCGCATACAACAATCCGGTTGTTCCATTTCATGATCAATCCATTCGAAAAATCCACACTGTTTTTTAACCTTATAATATGGACAATTCAAAAACCGCCGACCAAAACTTTTTGGGTTGTCCGACATCTGCAGTTTGGAGGGAATGCTACAATAACATAGTGGTCTTCGTCCAGATATCACTTCATCTTCTACCATCATAGACTGTATACTATATATGGTTTCTCCTCCACTACTTTCCATATTACTGCAAAGAATGCAAGCAGCATTTGAATACAACCCACCAAGCAGCAAAAAAACCAAGCATCAGCAAAAGAAACCACCAAGCAGCAGCATTGGAATACAACCCACCAAGAATGCAAGCAGCAAAAGAATCCACCAAGTAGCAGCATTTGAATACAATCTAGTGCAACAACATTTTATAAACCACTAGCCCATACTAGAGCAACAACAAAAAAAACACAACCTAGTGCTCTCTTAAATAGAAGACATGGTAGATGGAATTTTGAAATAGAAGACATGGTAGATGGAATAATGGTCTAAAAATTTCTCATCACGGCACAAAAGAACAGGAAGTGGGAGTACATGCACTTTAAGTTAATTCAAAAAAAAAAAAAACAATGTATGCATAAATATATACAACAAATGATTTGTTCTTCGATCATGCATAATTATCCATGGAAAATACACAGTTCAATAATTGTGGCCAAATCTCTCAAATTTTATTGACTGTAAAATGGCTACAAAAACGAACCCTTCTGATTATTAATTCCATGAAAGAATTCATGGAAGAAACCTAATTCACAATATACGTGTGGCTCATTTGAGCCTTTTATCAAACATCTTGCATCCATTCCCATTTCTGAATACAGCAAACAAACCCAACAATCTAACATTTCCTCCTTACATAACAATAAGCATTCACCATTACATCATAATAATCATTTATCAGGTTCATCACAACAAGCATTTACGCAGGTTCATAACAAATTACCATGGAAGATACACAGCAAATAATCAATTTTCTAATCCAAATAACCTAAATAAATTGAGCCTAAGAGTGCATATGACCTAAATAAATTGACTCAGCCACTGACCGTAAATCCATATTGCATAATAAACAAAACAAACTTACAGTCGGTTCGTTGCTTTGATTCGTTCCAAAGCACTCAATGGAGAGGAAAAAGAGCATAGGGCACGGGGGAGAGAATAGAGAGAGAGAAAATGGGAGTGGAGAAAAAGAAGAACTGACTGTAGAAAAAGGAACACAATGGGAAAGAAGAAACGGAAGAGCAGAACGAAAAAAATGAGGTAGAATCGGGGAGAGGAAGAGCAGAAGAGAGGAAGAATTGGGAGGGAGAATAGGGGAGAAAAGGGGGAATCGAAAGGGGAGGGAGAATCAGGGAGAGAAGAGGGAAAGTCTCAAGGTTGATACAATAAGGTGTGGTTCATTGTAAACAAATACACCTCCCACATGTTGTGCTCCTATTGGCCGGTGTGAATATGAGTTAGACACCCGACCGTTTCTAAGTTTTTCTCATAAAAAAATGCCACATTAAGAAAACTCCACAATTAGATAAAAAACAGAACTAAAATAACGATTTTCTCATGCATCATACAGGTACACAACTAGTTTAGATAATATTCAAGTTATTCTTCAGCCAATACATCTATACAATCGAAGTCCGACAAATGGACGGGGCAAAGTGCTTAGGCAAGGCCAACTTACTGATTCTATGACCCGCTGCTGTGCCTTGGCTAAGGCACATGAGGTACCAGCCCACCATTCCCACCATTATCTCACAAAACTATTTAAATGGGATATGTCCTATTATACTACCAGAAACCTAAAAGACGAGAGTTCTGAAAAACTAGCTGAAAGAGCTTAACACCATGTTGGTTAATAGTTTTTTTATAAATATTGATAATAATTATTAAATATATCTCTTCAAGAAAAAACTTCATGCATGTAGTTTGTTCTATAAATAATTCTCTTCCTATTTTGCCGACAACCTAATTCAGGCAGAGGTGAACAACTACCTTTATTTCTTCAGTCTATTAAATTTGAAAGCCAAACAAAAAAGATCATTCAAATGCTTCAAAAATGAAATGCTTAGGCCCTTCTCGAGAGAGACAAGAAAAAAAAGACGGCCCAATTGATTTTTTTAAGGGCAGGCTATGGGATATCTCATTCTTCCATAGTTTTCACATATATATATTTTTTTTAAAAAGTCGAAACTAAGTGAAAATGAATTACACGGCTCAACCTGTTGGATTGTGCCTGCAGTTCTTGAGCAGCATTCCTGTGCACTTCCTCAATCTTTTTTGGCCCTTCAACTTTCCTTCACTGTTGCCATTTATTCTTTCTCAAATCCAATGCATCCTTCAACATGAACCTGCCCCTAGAAGATAAGTTCTTATTAGTAGATAACTTCTTCATTTGATCAAAATATGCGTCCATATGCTCTTTAGCTCTGGGATGATCGATCATCTCTCCAATGGTACTCATCAATTTGCACAAAGCCTCAACATCTTCTTCATCAGGTTTCTAATACTGGCCCAGCAACTTCTGGATGCATAAGTGCATTATTCGCTTAGTTAACATTCTCTTCTTGGACAACTCCCCAATTAATCTAATATTACCCAACATTCGTCTCCGAGCCTGAACTCTCTTCTCTTCTCTTTCCTCTGCAGACTGCTTGATGTCACCCTCTTCATCAGCTTTATTACCTTTTTCTTGCTCTCTTTCCCCTCTCTCAAATTCCTCCTGGCACTTATTCAGAAGCAATCTCTTAAAAGTTATCTTCTCATTTTCTTCATTTTTGAAATGAGGCAACTCCACAGCCAGATGACAACATAAATTGGCATACATCTCACAGAAAGTAGGCTCCATTAAAGCTTTGTCAAATATCTGTGAGATGACGCCAGTAAGAGTCATTGCATTGTCAATTTTAACCGCTTTTACTTGCTCAAAAAGTTTCTTGAAGTTATGAGGAGTAAGCTTGTTTAAAATAGCTTTCAATTGCCTTTGCTTTGCCTGTTCCTCATCTGTCACGTTACCTACTTTATATTTCGTCTCAGCTTTGTACATCATCAGTAATGGAGTCTGAGGGGAAGGAATTAACCTTTTTGTTGAATATTGGTACCACGCAACCCTAGCAATGATACCTGCGGTTGAAGGATTGATTGAATGACGGAGAAGGGGCGGGCCCGCCGCCCTTACTGTAAGCGCCTGAGGAGGCCCCGCTGCTCATTGGAGCTCGTGGCCGATCGCCTCTCGGATTTCCTATACCGTGTCGTCTCGCTCTTATCCGGCCTTGATTGATTGTAGGACATATATCCCAACCCTTAGATTCCCTCTATTTTGTTGTGCTTTGTAATTTATTTTCTTCACAACTTTCTCTGCAGCCAGCCAAACAAAATCCAACCAAAAGAAGGAAAGAAAAAATTAACAATGATAAATAAATAATCACCACGACATTACAGCAACAAAACGAAACCCACACACACATATATAAAATTACACAGATATGGAAGAAAGTGAGGGACCTGTTGAGTGAAGAGTGAAGAGCAAAGAGCGAAATTAGGGTTTATTGGACTTTCATCGGAGACGGTGAAAAACAAACTAGAGAGAGAGATAGAAGAGGGAGTGAGTGATGAAAATAAAATAAAAAATGTAAGAGAGAGAGATCGATATATAAAAATAAAATAAAATAAACAAATAAAAAAATAAACATTTTAATATAATAAAAACAAAAACAAAAACAAAAAAATAGAAAGGGGAGAGTTTTGGGATAACATGCTTAAGGATAGGTTAGGGGGTGGGATGAGAATTTTGTGTTTTGTTTTAAAATTTAAAATATTATTTTTTAGTTTTAAGATTTGAAAAAGTTAAATTGGAATTTGAAAAAGTTGTATTGGAATTTGAAAAAATTGAATTTTTTATTATATTTTATATAGAAATTTGAAAAAATTATAATAATAAGATAAGATGAAAATTTTGTGTGAAATGTATTTTCTAAACCTATCCTAAGAGAAAACCTTCAAGCCAGTTTTGCTGTTCTTATTTAATAAACAGCCCTCCAATAATGCCCTTTCATATAAGTCCTTCACTTTACAGATCATGCGCCTGCCTACATCTAACCAAAACTGACAGAACTCTCCAAATCTTCTCCCTATGCCCTCCAGAAAACCTTCTCCCCTCCCTCTCTCCGCAAGAAATCATTCTCCATCAAGGGAAATTCATAGCCCCTCTCGCAACTACCTCGTTGGTGTCGAGTGATTGAGTTGAGTTATTGTATATTTTATATATATAAATAATATATTTTAATTATTTAATTACATTATTATTAGTTTTAGATGAAAAAAATTAAGAGGCATAAATTTAAATTGTGATTTAAATTAATTAATAGCATAATTTATATTTAATTTTATAACTTGTGATTTAGTTAGACTATTTCTTCACATGTACAATTTTTTTTTCCCCTTAATTTTCTGGTTTTTATGTAAGCGAAGACTTGAAGCCGCTGGAAGGCAACGGAAATAACGTCAAGAAATGTATGCACGCGGTGGGCCGTGGCCAACTCACAAAGAAATAAAACCCATGAAAACCATGCATTGCTGGGACGCACTCACTCGACACGGAAGAAATAAAAACACGCGGAGCCCATGGTTTGCTTTTGGTTTGACACTTGAAAGCTAGGGGAAATACAGTCGTTCTATTCAGCATCCATTATAATGATGCACATAATGCACATACTATGTGAATGCATGAGGTCCATGTTTTTTTTTTTTTTTTTTTTTGCCCTAGACAGTTTGTCTCTCTCATCATCTCTCTCTCTCTCTCTCATTAGTGGCTCTGTCTCTCTCATCGTCTCTCTCTCTACTACTCTCTCTCATCCCATCGTCTCTCTCTCTCATCCGACTCTCTCTCATCCCATCATCTCTCTCTCTCATCGTTTCTCTCTCCTTGACTCTCTCTCATCCCATCGACTCTCTCGCTCATCAAATCTCTCTCTCATCTCGGGCTCTCTCTCTCATCGTCTCTTCTTAGTCTCTCTCTCCTCAACTCTCTCTCTCGTCTCTGCTTTCTCACTCATCTCGATCTCTCTCATCGTTACTCTCTCTCTCATCAACTCTCTTTCTCATCTCGGGCTCTCTCTCTCATCGTCTCTTCTCAGTCTCTCTCTCATCTCGGTCTCTCTCTCCTCGACTCTCTCTCTCGTCTCTGCTTTCTCACTCATCTCGATCTCTCTCATCGTTACTCTCTCTTTCATCAACTCTCTTTCTCATCTCGGTGTCTCTCTCCTCGACTCTCTCTCTCTCATATCCCCTCTCTCCCTCATCAGCTTTTTCAGTTTACAGTAATTTCAAATTTGGAAGATGAATGTTGTAGGGAAGTGTTTTTAGTCAATTCAGTTAAGCCACGTATTGTGTGCATCGGCTGCTCCCTAAACAGTGGCTTCTCCCCAGCTTTTTTCTAAAAAGAAAGAGCCGTGCTACATCTATTAGAACATTTTTTTTTAATTTTTTTTATTTTTTTTCATTCCTTTTTTTTATACTTTAAAACATTTTAAAAAAATAAAATTACTACATCACCAAAAAATATTTACTAAATCATTAAGTAAAAATAAATAAAATAAATAAAAAAAAATTTTGGGACCCATTTTTTTATGACAATAGCATTTTTGAAAAAGAAAGCCTTACTACATCCACTGATGATATAGCAGGAGACAGCTCCCGAAAGGAACAAAAATTTTATTTTTTATTTTTTTGATTTTTTTCATTCATTTTTTTATATTTTAAAACGTTTAAAAAAAATCACTACATTACTAAAAAATATTTATTTAATCATTAAGTAAAAAAAGAAAATTAAAAAAAAAATTTAGAGACCAATTTTTCAGTGACAATAACATTTCTGAAAAAGAAAGAGTTGTGCTACATCCACCGATGATATAGCAGGAGATGGCTCCCGAAAAGAACAATTTTTTTTTTAAAATTTTTTGATTTTTTTCATTGATTTTTTTTTATACTTTAAAACATTTACAACATCACTAAAAAAAATTCACTACATCACTAAAAAAATTTTACTTAATTATTCAGTAAAAAAATAAAATAAAATAAAAAGAAAAAAATGTGAGTAAGAAAAAAATAGAAAAAAAGAAAAGAAAAAGAAAGGCCAGAGCATTTGAAGTGGACGGCAGCATTTGAGATTGGATAATTACTCACGCAGAAAGAGAAATAAAAAGCAACCCCACTAACACGGAAAGGAAAGAAGAAAAAAATGAAAAGCTGGCTTTCGGTGGAGACAGACGGAAGAAACGGAGAAGAAATAATTCAAAGTGGAGGCACATTCACGTGGAAGAAAAATTTGAACTTGGCTGAGACGGATGAAGATGGCAAGTAGAGTAGAGTAGAGTAGAAGTAGTGTAATTTAGTTTGAGTTCTTCTAGGGAGCAGCCACTATAGCGGTGCACACATTGCACACCCTACGTGGCTGCTGTTTTTTTTTTTAAATGCAAAATGTGCATTTTACTAGTTTTATAGTTTTGTTTTCTTCCCTAATTCAAATTTGTCCCACGTGAAAAAACTCCACCCTCACCCGTGTCGCATCCTTCCTCTGCCCACCGCCATCGACGACGTCTTCTCTCTGTCCGACGACATCGAGCAACGTTCCTCCGTCTGCATAGCGCCGAAGACCAGCTCTCCCCCCTCCCCCTTGCCCGCCCATCTTCTTTTGTACCTCGACGTAAAAGGTAGAGAAACCAGGAAACATGATCGATGAGAGTTTACCGTGAGGAGAAACGGCGAGCCTAGGGTGTATTGCCGACGTCTTCTGGTTACACCGGTGATTCACGAATGCTCCATCGTGGGTCTAGAGCCGGATCAACTGGTGGCAACGTGAATATTTTTCTCTGTTTCGGTGGAGAAACACAGAACACTCCCTCTATAAATTTTTGGTGGCTGGTACGGTGGAGATTAGGAGTTACAATGATGGTGGTCGGTGTAAGTCCACAAGGAAGCTTCTCATGGCTGAGGCACGATGAACAGTGGCAAGTGGCTGGCAACTTGCATCGTTGGAGGCGGAGGTGCAGAGCAAAGAAAAAAAAAACTTGCTTTGTCTTTGGGGGCTTAAAACATAGGGCCATTAGTAATGGTTTCCGGTGACTAGGTGATGGTGGTGTTGAGTGGAGGCTTGGGTACATGTTGAGGTGGCTTAGGTTGCTTCCCGAACGTGGAGGCAGCTGCTGGTACAAAGAGCTGAGTGGATGAGCAGTGGCTACGGTGTATGAGATGTGTGGAGGAACTTGGCAAGGAAATTTCAGTTTTGTGTGGGCTGGGTAGTGACAATTACATGACGGCTTTGAGTGGAGGGAGGAACAAAAGAAGGTGGGGGGCAAAGCGGGGGGGAGAGGAATAAAAGAATTTCATCTGTTGTGAACTGTGAGTCTAAGAGAGGGAAACACAATGCCCTAATCGACACGTAAGGTGTGTGATAGGATGCAGCCAAACAGTGGCTGATCTTAAGATTTTTTCTTAGTTTGCTTGGTCTTTATTTTTCTTTAGCTTTTGGAGAGAACCCAGGTGGAAAGAGGGAGCACGACAACGCAGTTGTAGAGCCTATGGCCCAACTGTTGTTGCCCAGCTTTCCTTCTTCACCTGTAGCCTCCATCTCCAGTTCCTTTTTATTTTAATTTCAATTTGAATTTTATGATGTATTATTGCGATCCTTTAAGGTTTCATTGCAATTCTTGCTTGTTTACATTGATGTTATTTACTTTTCTTGCACCTTTAAGCTTTCAATTTAATTCCTGGTTATTTAATTTGATGTCATTTACTTTTCTTGCTCCTTTAAATTTTGGTTAATCAATTTCAGCAAATTTAGTTTACAGTTTTGCATCTCAATATTTTACTTTTCCTCGCTACACTCAAATCCAACAATATGAATCTGGTTCACGACCAGTAACCTTTTCATTTTCGTTGCACTCTTTCATTCATTGTACATATCACCACTTTTATTTTCTCTATGTAAATATTTTCACCATTTCACACGAGTTTGATTTTAAGTAACTTTTCCTGAGGAGATGATTTAGAAATTTTATTTCTTATTAGTACGCGACACTCTCATGCAATTGGGACAGTCTTTGTACTGCTCATTTTTAAGTGAGTCATCGAGCCCTCTCCACCACAAATCCTTCTCCCCCCCTTTTGCAACCACCTAGCACCGGCGTTGAGCCCTTCCCTCCACCACCTCGCATCAGCGTCGCCCCCCCTCCTGGCGGCAGAGGGGGACGAAACCCACAAAACTCCCCAAATCTTCTCCTTGTGCCCTATTCGTCTTCCACCAAAGCACCCTCACGAAACCCAGAGCTCGACCCTGCCGACATGACGGAAATAGAACCCAAGAGACATGGCGGATGAAACTCACAAAACTCCCTAAATCTTCTCCCCATACCTGGAACCACCAAGATTGAAAATATCAACCAGAATATTAGAGCTCTATCTGTGAAACTAAATCCAGAAGAAATGGCCAAACTCAAATCATTTGTTTCAAAGGATGCTATTAAGGGTGAAAGATATATGAATGCCATTGCAAGCAACCATGAAGAATTATGAAAATCCACCATTTTCTTCCTGGAAGTATGTCTAGGCTTTTCTGTTTTGGGTTGAATTTGGACTTTGTCAATGTTTTCATTGAGCTGCATCGAGTTCTTAACTGCTGAGAGTTTATGTATGTTCTATTTGTATGTTTTCAGGAAGATCAGAACAAATAATTGGCAACTGTAGTGGGCGACGACAACTATGGTGCCCCAAAGCCCGACCCTGTCGACGCGATAAAAACTGAACCCAAGAGACACGATGGACGGAAATTGAACCCAAGAGACACGACATACGGAACTCACAAAACTTCCCAAATCTTCTCCCCATACCTAGAACCACCATGATTGAAAATATCAACAAGAATATTAGAGCTATGTCTGTGAAACTAAATCCAGAAGAAATGGCCAAACTTGAATAATTTGTTTCAGAGGATGCTATTAAGGGTGAGAGATACATGAATGCCATTGCGACCGACCTGGAAGAATTATGAAACTCCACCATTTTCTTCATGGAAGTATGTCTAGGCTCTTATGTTTTGGATTGAATCCGGACTTTGTCAATGTTTTCATTGAGCTGTGTCGAGTTCTTGACTGCTAGTTTATGTATGTTCTATTTGAATTTTTTCAGGAAGATCAGAACAAATAATTGGCAACCGTGGTGGGGCGGCAATTGTGGTGCCCCGTATAAAGATGGAGAGACAAGATCTCAGTGGGGTCTCCATTTGGTGGCAATGATGGAGCTTGGTGGCGATGACGGAACTTAGTGGCGGTGACCATTGAACTTTTCTTTGCCGTCGTTCATGGAGCTCTGAAGCGGGGAAAGGGGTCTTAGTGGGGAGGGCACGGGTTCAAGGAATTTATGAAGTGGAGGAATTTTTCTCTTTTCATTTGTTTGTTATGAGTTTTAATCGGGTTTGTGTAGTATGTATTTCACCCACTTTCCTACATGTCTAATTGTTATTGGAAGGTTGTTTTTCTCGTATTATCAGTTGGACTCTTCCGAAACGTTTCACCAAACTTAATGGTAAAATCAACTGCATTGCTTTCGCTCTTTTATATCTTTCTAATATTTTTTCTTTTCATTTTGTACTTTAGCCATATATTTCTTTATATACATACATGCTCTATTTTTTTAAAAAGAAAAATTGAAGATTGTAGTAATTTTTCTTTGTACATGTGTTTATCATCTACCTAATTATTGTCTTATCAAAGTTATGTTACATACCGTCACTTTTGTGTATTCTTTCTGTTACATAATGTGATTGGCCAAAACAGTTATTTTATATTAAAAAATAATAATGTAGCCAATCACATTAATGAAGTGTGTAATGAGTACGTAAAAGTGACTGCACATAGAATTTTTATTTTAGAATATACAAATCTCGCGTATTCTATAAAAAAAAAAAAAAACTAAGATTTATCATTAAAATAAATAATTTTTTATTGTGAATCTCAAATTTATTCAATCTTTTTTTTCAAAAATATATAGAATTTATACATACTAAAACTAAATATATTAATAATCAAGTTTCTAAAACATAAAATAAGAGGAATACGAGAGAATATCACACATTTTTTTATGCTCCTCTTCCTCTTTGAACCCATAAAACCTTTCATTCTTTGCTTTTATAAGTTCGAAATGTTGAATCTATTTCCCTCCACCCATTAAAATGTTGCGTGCCTCAAAATATTAGCCTTTTTTTTTCTTCTTTTTTTTATTGATATGAGGTGTTTGAGAACAAAATTTCAACTAATCTTAAGGGTACATAAATGCTCAATAAAAAAAAATTCCGTAAGTGCATTCTGGACAATTAAGAGGAAAATTCAATAATCCCTATAAATTATTTGCATCTAAGAAGATTTGAAACTTATACATAGAGGGGAGAAAATCACTAAAACCAAGATCCTTACTATTTGAGTTGTTAAAGAAACTTTCTAAGAAATATTTTCAGCACATTCATAACTGGTTATTTATAAGCAACAATTTACATTTACTAATTTGACTCAACTTCTACAAGCCTAGAGATAATTGAATTTGGACTAATCCATAATATCAAATTACATCTAAAATGGGAAAGCAAGATCAACACGGTATCGGAATTAGTTTAGGACTCTTGAGCAGTTGCTATTACTCGATAACTAGAACTCTTGTGCTTATCTTAATCACCTTGAGAGTTTGTTGTAGGTTTGACAACATTTTCCTTAATACGCTCCCGCAAGCCCAATGGAGGTGAGACAACATTGAGCTTGCGTTGAAATAAAGCAAACCTTGCTGATGATAGTAGCTTTGTAAAAATGTCTGCAAGTTGATCTTTGCTAGAAACAAATTGAACTTTGATGATGTTTCGTGCAACCATATCTCGAACAAAATGGAAGTCAATCTAAATGTGTTTTGTGCGAGCATGGAACATTGGATTTGCAGAAAGATAAGTGGCTCCTGTATTATCACACCATAGAATTGAGGGCTTTGAGATTGATAGACCAAGTTCCTATAATAGTGACATTAACCATTGCATTTCCCAGCTATATTGGATAGGGCTTTGTATTAAGCCTTTGTACTTGACCTTACAACTGTTGCTTCCTTTTTACATCTCCAAGAGATGAGATTCTGTTATAGAAAAATATAAAATCCACCAGTTGAGCGACGATCATCTTGTGAGCCTGCCCATTCTGCATCAGAGAAAGCTTGCAGTTGTATGGATTCTAACTTGTGTAAAATTAAATCATGATCAATGGTTTGTTTGAGATAGCAAAGAAGACCCTTCACTGCTTGCCAATGAATGAGTTTAGGGTTACGCAAACTATAAGAGCTTGTTGACTGTAAATGCTACATCTGGTCTTGTTAAAGATAAATATTGCATGGCCCCCATAGTGCTTCTATATAGGCTAGGATCTTCAAATGCTTGACCCTCATGGATTGTTAAATCGGTTGATGTAGCCATCGGTGTGGCAAGAGGCTTGGCTTTACTCATTTTGGTTTTATTGAGAATGTCCAGAATGTATCTGTGTTGGGATAGAAAAAGTTTTCCATTGCCTTGTATTGCTTCAATGCCCAAGAAAAAGTTTAAAGACCCTAGGTCCTTAATTGAGAGATCATGTTGTAAGGCTTTAAGAAGTTCATCAATCACAGAAATATTAGACCCTGTAATCAAGATATCATCAACATAAATGAGAACATACATGGTTAGATTATTTGAGGCATGAATAAACAAGGAGGAGTCCGAATGAGACCCCTTGAAACTGAGTTATAACAGCTTGTTACTCAATCTAGAAAACATGGCTCTTGGAGCCTGTTTCAACCCATAGATGGCCTTGTGTAGTTTTCACATATGATTGGAAAAATAAGGGTTTGCATAGCCTGGTGGTTGAGCCATGTATACTTCTTCTGTTAGTTGACTGTGCAAAAATGCATTTTCCACGTTTATTTGCCATATAAGGCAGTTACAAGACACTGCAATGGATATAATTAATCATACCGTGGTGGGCTTGATTACTGGACTATATGTTTATGAGTAATCCACCCCAGATTGTTGTAGGAATCCTCTAGCCACAAGCCATGCTTTATAGCGCTCGATGTTGCCATTGGCTTTTCTTTTGATTCTAAAAATCCACTTGGAGCCGATGACATTACGAGTAGATGAAGGTGGTACTAAAGATCAGGTTCCATTCTTCATTAGGTCATCAAATTTGAGATTCATAGCCGCACTGCATTCAGGTGATTTAGTAGCTATAGAATAACAACTGGGTTCGATAACAACAAGTTTGAGCTCGACGGTGAGGGCTTAAGGTATAGGATATCAGATGGTGCAATCGGTGTGGGTCTTGGGTTTGAAGATTTTATTTTGGGATATGGTGACCATGTGGTGCCGAGAGGTGGTCAGTGCCACCATAGGTGGTGAGGCTGTGGGCAATGGGAGGTCATTTGTATTTGAGGCTAGGGTTTGGGAAGGGCTCGAGACAGGGGAGGTGGAGGTATCGAGGTTGAAAGTGATTGTTGAAAGGATGAGAAGTTCCGGATGTTGGGCCTGTTGACTGGGCTCGTTGTGTGTGGATCTGATGACAGGTGTGGAAGTGATCTGCATGGGTTCATCTCCTACACAGACTGAGAGGAAGTTGTTAGGCTGGACTAAAGGAACC